>PVKA01015424.1:11417-50062 GCA_004027165.1 Ctenomys sociabilis | reverse complement strand
TTCTACCTACATCAAACTCTATAAAGAAGACAGAAAAAGCTAATTATAATTACTCATTCAGGAAGTCCCTCCAGAATGAGCAGAAAAGCTACTTCCAGATTACTACTGCATAGCTTGAGTCTTTTGCATAAAAGCACTTATAAACTAGACAAAAAAATGAGCTGCCAGTCACAAAAATGGTAAGAGATACAAGAACATGAGATCTATTTGTCCATCTCAGACCAAAAGATTCTCCATTGAATACTTAAGTGTTCTACAGATTCCTAATAAAAACAGATAATTACAAACATGTTTCTATCACATAAGCTTCCAAAGAACCAGAACCAATGCATTTATCTTTTATATTACTTATCAAACACATTTTGAATGTTATGATCACTATTTCCTATTGGAAACTGGTTTCAAGATAAAATGGTATATTTTTTTGATGAATTGCTCCAAAAAATTAACTGAAGACTAACCACACACTCTGTAAACAATGCAAATTTTTAGCACACTCAGAAGCTTTGGCTTACACAATCAATAGAATTTGAAACAGTTCTTTAATTCTTTTAGAACATACACTCACAAAAGTAAAACTAAAAACTAAGTTTTATATCATACTAAAACATTTTTAGTGATTTCCTCAAATGTCCAGCTTATAAAAAAATTTCACATTTAATGACAACTGCCTCAAATAAGAAAATTCTACTTTCTTTTCTTTTCTGTGGTCATTAACTTGTTTCACACAGAAGTTAAATGTTTATGTATCTAAAATGAAAACCCATAAAAAAAACACTGAAAGGCACAGAACCCTTAAATGAGGGTTCTTGGTTTCAAAAGCTTTTCTTATTTCTCCTTCACAGAGACCTTCGAAATTAAAATTAGCATTTGAAAGTATTCAAAAATTGTTTAAATTTCTGTTTAGTCATTATATTCTACAGGTGCAGTTCTCAATCAAAAAATGTACCTTTTGCTTTGTCTCAATTTTGACAAATTTACAGTTGCATTATAAAAAGTGAAGTATCTTTGACTTTACAGAACAAGAATTTTTCCTGAGGAAAAATTAATAAAAAACATTCATTTCTATAAATAATTTTTATTTTTATTTATTTATTTTTTTGGCAGAACCGGGGATTGAACTTAGGCCCTTGCACTTGCCAGGGAAGTACTTATTCCACTGAGCCATCTCCCTGGCTCCCCTATAAATAATTTTTAAAAAGCACTTCTTGTATAATATTGTACTAATTATGAAAAGCTGTTAATATTTCTGGTAGCATCAGAAAGCAATAAAAGGAGCCACTCAGCAAATACACAATGAGATTCTCTACACTCTTTAAACCACACTAGGCTGACAGGGCTTATAAAAACAAGACATCCTTAAACCAAAAATACTATGTTAGCAGAACACATAACCATACAGATATACCAAAGAGACATAAAACAGAAATGGATCTAAATGATTAAAAGTAGTGCAGCCTGTACTCCCAAGTACTCCAGAAGGCTGAGAAAGGAAAAAAGCAACCTGAGGCCAGCTTAGGCAATTTTCTCAAACAAAAGTTTTTAGAATCCTCTTCTGAATCTGAGCTTTCTTACCGTCTGCCCATTTAAAATATTTCATTTCTGAAGTAAAATTATTCTCAACTCCCTTCTCTCTTTATATGATCCCAGCTTCTTCCACATATGCTATTTTCATGTTCACAAGTCTCTCAATATATCAGTTCATTTTCAAATAGCTAGAACAAAAATATAATATCTTAAGGTACAATAAATATTTTAGCTATTTGCTAAGAATTTTTGTAGTCAGTAATAAATGAGGTTTAAAAAAAAAATGGCGCTAGCCAGGTACTAGAAAATACCAGATGTATACATATTTTCAAAATTAAGGAGCAATACCATTTAACCTAGGTCTAATCCAAGAAATCTAAAACAAACAAGAACATGTAATTTATAGTACATGTCATAAAATATGTGCCTTACCACTCCAGAGGTCACAATAATGCTCTTAAGTAACTATAAGTGCTTCTTAGACATAATACTACACGTCACTACTGTGAGAACTTAAATTGGACATCTAACAAAGACAAAGTATAAGATGTCCTAACTTTCCATAGTCATTTTCAGTGACCACGCAAGCTAAAACTATACAAAGTAGCCTTAATAATCAATAGAGAAAATGATTATTCCATGACCTTTCTAAAAGTTTTTCAATTTTTTTTTTTTTTCTTTTTTAGGGGGCAGAACCAGGGACTGAACTCAGGCCCTTCCTTGTGATTTCCAGGCAAGTGCTTATTCTTCTGAGCCATCTCCCCAGCCCTTCAAAATATCAAGAATTCTATCCATTAAAAAAAAATAAGAGGGCCCGGGGAGATAGCTCAGTAGAATAAGTGCTTGCCTGGCAAGCGAAGGGTACTGAGTTCAGATCCTGCTAAAGAAAAAAATATATATATAACTAAGTACACAGTAATTTCAAACATTCAAAACAGAAATTAAAAGGTTTTACTTCTTTTTAGAAATGTAACAAGTTATGGGCAATCAATGCCTAGGTGAAATGAAATATTGCTATGTTTTAACCAGCTTCCACCATTTTACTATTTATATTTTTAATGTTAATAGGTATTTCTATGGGTTCCTTTAACTATATCACTTACTACAGGACATCTATTTCCTTCATTTATGGCAGTAAATTCACCTTCAGTATATTTCCCTGACTGCATATCTGGTCTTTTTGAAATGTAGATATGTGGGGATTTCCTAATTCAGCTATTTTCCCATTAACATCTATTCAATTTCACTTCCAACATTATCACTGTTGCTTTCTGCATTTTTATGTTTCTTATCCAATTCCTTTTAAAATCTTACACCACCACCTTAATCCTGGAAACAAGGAAGCATTACAACTATACACTTTGCACAATGTGGAGGGCATAAATAACAAACACATAGTGACACTGTAAAGTGTCAAATACAATGGGACACTATAACGTGCTCACTTTGTCAGCACATACTAAAATTGGACACTATAAGAGATATGATTTGTCACTCACTGATCATCACCACACCAACTTATGAAACATATCATGCAATGATTCCTAGACTGAAGAGCTAGTAATAAAATTATACTTTGTGTAATTCATTTAATATAACACAGTAACTAAAACTGAAACCACACAGTTAACAGAGCTGATGTTACTTAAATGAACCCTGGAGAATGAAATTCATGCATATTGGAACCATGTAGAGCAATAACTATTAAACCAAATGCCTGAATTGCTGGAGCCAAGATTAGGGAACTGTCATGTGCAAAAGACACATCTTTTTTCTTGGAGGTATTGTCTGAAACAGAGACTAGAGAGAATCTAGGCACAACGCAAGTCTACTTTTCTGAGAAAGCACAAGGTGATATTTGATCCCTGCCCAAATAGAGATATCTGGGTACATACCCACAGGTTCCAGTTGTAAAGGGTCAGGCCTCAGAATGAGAACCATACCCTATTAGTAATACAGTAGCACTTTCTTCAAAAGCTACAATCTGTATACTGTCCTGGACTAAATGAATCCATAAACACAGGGATACTAGAAGAGTATAAAGAGATAGTTAAAAATAGTTACTGTGTAAATCTGGGCATGAACACTAAACTAAGTAGTATTCTGAAACTAAGCACTGCTATAGTTACCATTTTGTAGTCCCATCCAAAGCTGCTTGTGATCTTTTTTCTGCATTTCATTGATTACTTGGCTTTTATGCTTTAAAGCATCAGCTTCTTTTATGCAAGACATAAAATGAGCTTCAACTGCATCCTTAGATGGACAGTGCAGAAGGTCTTTTTCTGGAAAACTCTAGCAAAGGAAGAAAATATACCTATAAATCAAGTGCACACATTACAAAATGACTTCCTTAAAACCAAACAGTATCTCCCAATTTTCCAATATTTTTATCAAGCCATGTTTTAATGTCACATTAACTACATTGCTTTTAAAAATTAACTTTAAAATTTTTTAGCTATTCACATACTTTTTGCACTTTTCAAATGATACACATATTGAGGATTGGCCAAATAGTTCAGTGGATTAAAGCACCTGCAAGCAAGCACAGGGGCCTGCTGTACAGGCTGCACCTCACCCCTAGGGCATACTGAGACAGTAATTGAGACTGGGCATGGTGGAGGGTGTCTGTAATCCCAGCACTTGCGAGACTGTAAACAGAAGAATCACTATGAGTCCGATCTAGTAGTGAGACCATGAATGCCCTGTAGACCCTTCCCTAAAATACGAGGGAAAAAAAAGATATATAGATAGATATCTATATGTATATATGTGGAAGGATGATTAAAAAAAAACACATTTTGGGCCAGCCAGATGACTCAGCAAACTAAAGCTCCTACTTAGGCAGACATAGGGGCCTGGGGTTCGAACCCCAGCCTGCCATTCCATCTCTATCCCCAGGGTGCACAGAGACCGTGAATGTGAATGACTGGGCATGGTGGTGTGGGCCTGTAATCCCAGTGCTTGGGAGGCTGAAAACAGGAGGATCACTATGAGTCTGATCTGTGTGGTAGGCTCTGTAGACCCTGTACTAAATACATTAAAAAAAAAAAAAAAAAAAATTAAAAGAAACAACAGGTTTTAACTGACCATACCACATATTTCAAAGGATGTAGAAGTCAAATCTCATGTGCTGATGGTAGAAATGCATAATGGTACAGATACTTTGGAAAAAGAGTTCAGTTTCTTTGAAATGGTAAAGTCATACCATTATCTCAGCCATTACATAATTAATTAGCCATGTAAGAAAACTTAAATAATATGTTCATACAAAGCTCCATGTATGAATGTTCTCAACAGCTTTATCTACAACAGTCAAGCCCAGGAAACAAAACAGAAAAATGAATGTATAAATAAATTTTTTAGCATGCAGATTATCATTCATCAGTTAAACTTCAACAAAATCTCCTTAAAAGTAGCTTAGGCTAGGTTTAGAGGGAGATACCTCTAATCCCAGCTATCTATAAGGCTGAAGAGGATGGAAAGTAAAACACTAGCCTAGGACAATTTAGAAAGGCCCAATTTCAAAATAGAAAGTGTTGAAGATACAGCTCAGAATTCCCTTGGCTCTGTCCTCAGTACTAACAAAATAAAACAAAAACAAAAACAAAACTAGTTTTCTTCTTCTTCCATATATATATATTGAGAATAGAACTCAGGACCTCATGCTTGCCAGGCAGGTACTGTGCCACTGAGTTACATCCCTGGCCCAAAAAACTAGCTTTAAAAGTAAACAAACAAGAAGTTAGGCCAGGGGGCCGGGGAGATGGCTCAGTAGAACAAGCACTTCCCTGGCAAGTGCAAGGGTCTGAGTTCAATCCCTGGTCCCACCAAAAAAAAGAAGTTAGGCCAGGTTTGGTGGTACACACCTGTAATCCAAGCACTCAGGAGGCTCAGGCAGAAGGTCACTGGGTTCAAGGCCAGCCTGGTCTGCAAAGTGAGTTTAAGGCCAGCCTGAACAGCACAGTGAAACCCTTTCTGTCTCAAAAATATAAAAGAACAAAAACAAAAAAAACCTAAATTTATATCCTATAAATTCACATACACTTCACTAACTAGAATACTCAAATGAATTAGAATTATGATTATTTCTATTTAAATTTACTTGTTTTTCCTATCTCAAGTATATAAATAAACTTCTAAGACTTAAAAGTTCACTTCATTTTAAAAAGTTGAAATATTTTAGAAATATAGAACATAACTTAATACTCTGTAGAAAAACTGACTTGATATGGTATAATAAAGTCACACTGAAGGGGCTGGTTAGATGGCTCAGTGGAATAAGCACTTCCCTGGCAAGCACAGGGCCTCCTGAGTTCAAACTCTGGTTCCGCCAAATAAAAATAAAGTCACATTGGGAATGCAGTTTAGTAGTAAAGTCTTATGTCATAAGTTTGATCTCCAACACTATGAAAAACACGGAATCAATCAATCAATCAGTCAATCAGTCAATCAACCAATCCCAAATGACAATATTGTACAATTCTCAATGTTGCTAAATTCATAACTAGGTTGTAAATAGTGGCTATAAATATGAATACTCTTATTCCAAAACAAATCATTGGGGTAGCTTGATTTTTCACCTATTTAAGTATTGTTCAAATTTATTAAAGTTTGCAATAATTTATTAATTATGCAAAATAAAAAAGTTAAATCTCTCAAAATAGGGTTAGAGAGGCCTGAAGAACACTGTTTTTGGAATAGCTTCCACCTAGCCAGACTACTAATCCCAATGATTCCTATAACCAGAAAATGCTTTTGCTTTACTTTTTTTAAACTTCGATTATTTTGTAGCTTCTTAACCTTAATGAACATCTGACACTCATATGTGACAGTGGACAATTACATATGACTAGACTTCATAGCCGGGGGCTCTATTAAAAGGTGCAGGTTTTTGATACCTGCTGCCTATTTCTCCTCTTCATTGCCCTTCTGCCATCTGCCCTGCCTTGGAGTCAGTCAACTGTGAACTAAAACTTTTACAAACTGTTAGCTAAATAAACCTTTCCTCCTTTAAAAACAAAACAAAACAAACACAAGTGCAGTTTTTGTATATACCTACCCTTGAACACAAGCCTATCTCTAAGAGGGCAATGAATTCAACAATGAAATGAGCCCTCAGGAAAATAAAAGCAATAAAGAGGAAAAGGACAAATCTGCTTGGGCAGTCAAAGAAGTTGAGTTGATTGTGGCGAAGAAAAGTGACATGTCTCAGCCAAAGCCTCTCACTTCTGGCTCATGATTGTTCCTTCTGCCCCTGGTTACCGAAGACTGGAGTGAAAATCTTTGTTTAAAAGCTTCACAATACCACAGACTCTTGACTAATCTTTTACTCTTCTAATCTTTTTTTTTTTTTTTTTTTCTCGGAACTGGGGATTGAACTTGTGCTTGCCAGGCAAGTGCTTATTCTACTGAGCTATCTCCCTGGCTCCCTTCTTTTTAACCATTGTTTTTATTTTTTTGATACAAACAAATTGCACATAAAAGTGTTGAGTTTGACACTATGTTTATTCATTTTAATTAATCTTCCTAAGTCACCCTCAGGTTAATTAAATCTAATTTCATTTTTTAAAAAGCAATTTGAAAACTTCTATATTTAGAGATTTGTATCAGTTACTATATCAATCCAAAGTAACTAATAGAATGTGTCAAATACATTATTAAAATCAACTAAAACTTTAAATGAGAAACTAAAGCTATTAATGATTTGCAAACTCAGTGGAAACACAGCTATATACTGGTAACACTGCAAATGCAGAGTAGGCAGTTAAGAAAATGAGCAAAGCAGGGCTAATGAGATAGCTCAGCGGACTAAGCTCCTGCTTAGGCAAGTGCAGTGTTCCCTCGCACCACATCCCCACCACTGGGTGCACTGAGCCAGCCACTGAGATTGTGCACAGTGGTGCATACCTATAATCCCAGGGGGGCTGGGGAGACTGAAAACAGGAGGATCACTAGAAGTTCCTGCTGCACTGTGAGACCTTATACCAAAATATATTAAAAAAAAAAAAAAAAAAAAGAAGAAGAAGAAAAAAATGAGCAAAGCAAAAAATGTATTTTCCATGTCACTTATCAATTCTATAATACCAGTGCTGGGAAGGCTGAAAACAGGAGAATCACTATGAGTCCAAGCTGCTTAGTGAGACTGTGTACCAAATACAGTAAAAATTAAAATAAAAAAAGAATGCATCAATTAATGCAAGAGTAGCCAATAGAAAGCAATTCAGCATAGACAGAAAATGAGGCCATAGTTTAAGGTTTACTTTCATAAAATCTGCACTATTTCTTCCAAGAATGCTTCAATGTATACACATCTGGGGATGGAAAGGAAAAGGACTTTTCATATATTCTAAAGTTCTATTTTCAAGATAAGAATTCATTATGAAAAAAGAAACTAATAGGGGTTAACTGAACCAATGTTCCAAACATTTATTAAATTTCATAATTCTACTATTATGTAAACTATCAATTGTAATTAATCTTCTTTCCCCTCCCACTAAAATCTAAGGATTCTGTCATCCTTTTTCTTAGATTTCACTGTTGAATCTTTGAAAGTCAGCTCAACAGTATTGGTAACCACTTGCCTCCTGATTACTCTTTTCCATCAGTGTTCTTCCATCTATCCTAAATCAAACCAATAGCTATTCAAAACCAAAAGGAAACTCCTTCCCTCTACCTCAGTCTTTCTTTGGCTATACTCTTCTATCTTCTCTCCCCTTTTATACTGAACTTTCAGCCCACAAAAGCCTCTTACCTCATAACAAGCCACTAAAATGTATCTGCTAGCCTCACCACTGTGTTTGCAACTACTTTCTCCAACATCAACAACAATGCATTCCTTATGTGTTTTAAGTACTAACCAAACATCTAGCCCCTTCACTATCCTCCATGAAGCTGATGTCCACAAGCTGCTTGTGTTATCAACACTTCTCATTTTTTTAATCTATTCTTAATGTCTTTTGCCTCACATCCCTTACATATTGGTACCTTCCAAATTTCTAGCCTATCCAAGAATATACATAATTTTTCTCCTCAAATAATCCTTTTCATCTTCCACATCCAATCCAGATCTGCTAAATTTACATCCTAAATAGATCTTAAGTTCACTTACTTTTTAACATCCTCCTTGCCACTTTCCTTGTAGAGACTAATATCTATGGATGCTTTTAATGTTTGAGAGCCAAAATAATCTTCCTAAAATATAAATCCAATCTCCTTCTACTAAATTTTACTTTTAAGATAAACTCAAACTTTCAAGATTATAAATTACTTTAATCTCCACTAAACTGTCCAGGGGTCAGGAAGATAGCTCATCAGAATAAGCACTTGCCTTGCAAGCACAAGGTCCTGAGTTGAATACCTGGTACCATCAAAAAAAAAAAAAAAAAAAAAAAAGAGGAAAATCTACTAAACTGTCCAGCACAATCTTTCAATACCACTTCACTTATCCTGTCTACACACCAACCATTTCATGTTCTCACAGACATTCCCTATCCCACCTTTCTTGAATGTCTCCCATCACCTTCAACATTCTTTCAGTCATATGCTCTCATTTTTATAGCTTCACAACAAATAGTTCCCATCTGAAACTTTCTCTTTATCACTCATATATATCCAAAGAAAATCTCAATCCTCTGGCTCAGTTTCTATCACTTCCTCCAATAAACTTTTCCTTTCTCCTTCACTAAGGAAGGGTTAAATCACAAGGTTCCAGTTTTCACTTCCATAAAACATTTGCCAGTATAATAAAGCCTATGGTCATATCTTTGATAGTACTCTCGGAATTCAAAAGGCAGAGGCCATTGCTATACACATCTCTCTCATTAAATTTTTAAAATTAATAAAATTTCTTGATAAATTAGTCAATAAAGTGAAACATAGGAACCATCAGCACAGTTAACTGAGCTCTGACACTTGAGAATCTGTGAGCCTAAATAAGGAGTGGAACATTATCAGCAAATTCTCAATCACTCCAAAGATAATTTATAGCCTTTGCAGTCAGTTTTCTCATTTCCATCTCAGTTACTGATGTGATCTCTAACATGAGAGATTAGTTTTGTGCTTAATTTAAAAAAAAAAATCGCAGAATAGGTACCACTGTGTAACTCTGCACCTTTCACTTAGTATAGTGCCTTGAGATTCATTCATACTATTCATCAGTAATTAGCTCCACTTTGTCAGAGTAGGGTGCCAGTGAATGAATTATTATATACTATAATGTGTCCTTCCAAAAACTGTTAAAATATACTTGAACTATTTTCAGGTTTTGGTTATTATTAAGATAGCTACTATACATTAGTTAACAGGATTCACTGCATGGAAGGTGATCTGCAGAAGCACGGTCACTACTGACTTTCCCCAGGCCACCACAGAGAAATGCATCAGTGGACTGGAGCACTGGACACAGTGGACTGCAGTAGCTGCTAAGTTATTCAGATCCTGACACCCACCAAGAAAGGGTGATGATTCCAAGAGAGGGTGACTGGCAAGTAGCCACCCTGGAGAGGGGCCTATTGAGCTGACTTAAAATTGGCAGGAAGTCAAGGAGCCGAATTTAAATTGGCAGAAGCAGGCACACAGAGTGCTGTATGCTTAACAAATCAGATTTCAGCCTAACAGCCAGAAACCAGCTTGAACATCAGCTTTGAGCTAAAGACACAAACTTGCTGAGATTGCCCACTAGCCTGCCATAAATCTATCTTGCTGGGATTAATCAATATGGATCTGGATTGTCTGCCTAGTTAGTCTACCAGTACCAGTAGAGACACAACTTTTTTTTTTAATTTTTCATTTGTCTATTCTTGTTCTTGTCTTTTATGTGCGTGAACATTCTAGTTTTTTTTTCACTGTTCTTCTGTTCTTATTTTTGTTTCCTTCTCCTCTTTTTCCCTTGTCGTCTTCACCAGTTCCCCAAAGTTTGCATAATCTTTCTTTGTCCAGCCTTGCTTCTAATCTCTTCCTTTTTTCCTATTTGCCTACTTAACCCACTAACCCCTTTTAAATTCTCATCTCTAAGGATAATATCACCATATTGTGAGCATGTAAGTTTCTACTTTGGTTTAGATTTTGTTTTATATCTATAAATATAGTTCATAGTTAAAAATAGCAAATCAACAGTTACCAGGGCTTGTCATTTTCTAGCTGTTTTTGATGCTATTGTTACTGATTGCACTACTTTACCAAAAGTGGCATAATTGCTCCAATCAGTTGTTCTTCCTGGTATTTCAACATTGAGATTGCCTCACGGCCATAAATAATACTATGGGCCAGTGCCAAAGAGCCAAGGGGTAGGCCAAATACACAGAATGTCTCACCCCCAATAAACTAAAGAGGTAGGATCTTACACAGACTCAAAATCCAAAAGCCACCTACACCTGGACCAGATCTCTAAAAACAATCATTTCCTAAATGTTACAAATACTAGCAATAAAACTGCTTGCCATAAGCAACTGATAAGCATTGGCCAAAGGAATTAAACAAAAGGATAAAAAAAAAAAAGAGGGAGAGGGGAAAAAAATGCAGACATTTAAGCATGATACAACCCCAAACTTCCAGCTTACCAAAGACAAACTCAGGGGACAATGAGGTACAAAAATTTAAAAGCCTCACCTGGACTCTCAGAAGTAACAAAGCAAACAAATAAGGCTCCAGAAAAACAAAAACAAAAACACCCCAAAAATCTCAAATAAGAAATTTGATTTGATTTAGTTTCTCAGATAACTATATAGATGGTGACCATAATAAACATGTGCTTAGTGATGCTAAAGTAGATACAGATAAAAGAATACAACAGCTTAGGAAAATGATGCAAACTATGAATGCCCAATATTGGAAAGAAATGGAATCCATGAACTACATAAAAACAAATATGCAAGAGATTAAAAATTCCACTGAGTACATACACATCAAATGAGCCAATGTGAGGACAAAATAGCAGATCTAGAAGACGGGATCTTGGTTCTCCATCATAAGAAGACAGATTTCTTAAAAAATAACAAGAGACCATATTCACACACAAAAAAGAACGAACAGCTGCTAGATGACGCAAAAAAGAATGATGTAAGATTAAGTGGACTCAATGAAAAACAGGAGCCAGTGCAAATGATATAAAAAGAAACCCTGTTCATAGCAGAAATATCAATAAACATTGCAAGCATGGAAAAAGAATTTGAGAAATAAGTGAGGCATATAGATCTCCAACTGGGCATGATTAAAAAAATGTAAATGGAAGCATATAATAGTCAAGATTCCAGAAATTTTAGTAACAAATATTAAAAGTGGTTCGAGAAAATAAACAAATCACCTTTAAATGAAAGCTCAACACAATCAAACCCCACTTCTCAATACAAACCCACAAGTCAAGTTGAACACAGAGTGAAGTATTTCAAGCCCTAAAAGAAAATATCCAAGCTAGACTGATGTAGCCCACAAAACGTCCTTCAAAATTCAAGGAAAAATAAGATACTTTAGTACAACACAGACCTGAAGAAACTAATAACCACCAAAGCAGCACTCCAAAATGTTCTATAGGACTTTCTTCTACAAAGAGGTAACAAAGACTACAACTCCATGAATCCCAAAAGAATGAATTTACCAGGCAGAGTAAGCAATGAAGGGGGGAAAAGGAGGGGGACCAACAACAGAAAATAAGATGACATAGTTTAACTCACTGCATGCTACTTTAACCAAATATATTAATGATCCAAATTCAACAATCAGGCAGGCACTTATGCCACTGAGATGCACCTCCAGCCCAATTCAACAATCAGAATAAACATATTGGCAGAATGGATTAAGAAGCAAGATCTAGGGCTGGCCAGATAGCTCAACGGACTAAAGCACTTGCTTTGGCAGAGTAGAGAGGCCAGGGTTTGATCCCCACAGTGTCATGCTGGCCCTGACCCCTGGGTGTGCTGAGAAGGCAATTCAGACTGGGCATGGTGGCATGCGCCTGTAATCCCAGCACTTGGGAGGCTGAAAACAGGAGAATCACTATGTTCCCATCTAAACTGTGAGACCCTGTAGACCCTGACCTAAATTCATAAAAAAAAGCAAGATCTAACACTATGTTGCATATGAGAACACACTTAACTCAAAAAGAAATTCATAGACTGAAAGTCAATGATGTAAAACAATATTCCATGCAACAAGAACCTGGAAAGAACCTCTTTGCATACAAAGAGAATTTAAATAAAGTGATTGAGAGAGATTAACAAGGTCATGACATCTGTCTTACTCTTCTCTCATTGCTGGGACAAATACCCAACATCCAAAATGATGGAAGGAAAGGTTTATGTAGCTCACAGTTACTTACTGGAGGTTTCAGTCCACATTCAGCTGACTCCAAGGCAGACTGGCACAAGGAAGAAGTAGCAGCAGCTCAAGCAGCTAGCTTCTCTTTACACCTTACATTGTAATGCAAATTACCTGCCCCAGGGCAGGTGCAGCATCCACACCCACAATAATCAATCACTAACTTTTAAAAAGTATTTTAAAAATTTACATTCCAGTTTATATTCAAAGGTTATCAGCTAGCCCTTTAACAGAAAAGCCAAACTCAAAAGTAACTACTATAGAATCACTTGAGAAGGTAGTCCTTTTAGCACATAAGACTTCATTAAAAACTGGCTCACTTAAAAAAATCAGTACTATTTAATATATATGATATATTTCTGAAATATTTGGGGGTTATTCTTTTTCCTCTAAAAAGACAAGAGATTTGGTAAACTTTATAGCCTCATGGCTCAGAATGGCTCTTAAAATCAACTGGAATAGATTTTGGAGGATTTCAATTGGCCTAATGTTCATAAAGGTAACTGTGCCTTCAGGATATTTCATCTGCCTGAAGAAAACCTTTGAAGGTGTATTTGAACCATCTGAGATTTCACTGAGTTTGCTAAATAATTGTATGTCTGCTACTAATTATATTGCCTAATTAATGTTTACTTATACAGCTGGAAAAAAAAAAAAAATACTAGCAGAAAATTTCCCAAATGTGAGAAAAGAAACTGACATACACATATGTGAGGCATAAAGAACTCCACACAGCCATAATCATAATAAAATTACACCTAGACACATACTCAAGACCTCAGAAATTCAGAAAAGAATAGAATATAAAAAGTTATTAGAGGCTGGGAAGATGGCTCAGTAGAATAAGCGTTTGCCTAGCAAGTGCAAGGGCCTGAGTTCAATCTCCAGTTCCACCATAAATAAACAAACAAACAAAAGCTATTAAGAGAGAAGAAGCAGATCACCTACAATGGAAAGCCCAACAGAATCATGGCAGATTTCTCAACACACACTGTCAAATCAAGAAGAACTTGGAGTAAAGTATTTCAGGTTCTAAAAGAAATAACTCCACCACAGACCCTAGAGAAACTCAAAAGATCATCACTACCTATCTACTTCCTGTGGAGGACCACCTGAGTAGCTCTCCTTGAAAGAAGAGCAATCATCTTCATTTTGGCTAAGCCTGACTCGCTTTCCTTGTATTGATATGTACAGACTAAGACTTCTCTTTATCCTTTCAATTGGCCTTAAGCAATATATCTAGCCAAGGTACTAGTGGTAATTTCTGAAGATGACATGCATGTTCCTCCTGCTAACCCACACCTGCTGCTCTTTAATATGAGCAGGGCTGAGAAAGGACAAAGAGCCAGTGCTCCACACTGTCAGCTGGAATTGAGCCTCTAGATACAGGATATGACTTCCAGGGGCTTGAAAGATTACACATCAGAGCTGAAGCACCACACATTAGCATACTACAAATTACTTTCTCTGCATTTCCTTTTCTCTGCATATGCATATGCCACCTACCTAGCCCAGCTCACAATACTCACCTACTTCCCACAATTCTCTTCCTCAAGCCATTCCTCCTTCTCCACTAAATAAAACCTGGGAGCACCCACTGGGAGTGGAATTAACTTGGTGAGATTCCAATAATGTATTTTTGGGATAGACTTCTTGGACCCAGACGAGAACCTGGAGGGGACTCTTACAACTTCCAATATCTTTACTCTCACAGGATGGAAAAGAAAGAGGAAATGGACAATTTCCTAGATACACATGAAATACAAAAGCTGAATCAAGAAGATAAACTCTGAATAACCCAATAATAAGAAATGAAATTGAAAATGTAATTAAAAACCTACCAACAAAGAAAAGCCTAGATGCCAATGGATTCACAGAAAAATTCTGCAATAAATTTAGAAAAGATTTAATGCCAACTTTTCTCAAACTCTTCACTGAAATTGAAAGGGAAGCAATTCTCCCAAACTCATTCCTGGAGGCAAGT
The DNA here is from genome assembly GCA_004027165.1 of Ctenomys sociabilis. NCBI lineage: Eukaryota > Metazoa > Chordata > Mammalia > Rodentia > Ctenomyidae > Ctenomys > Ctenomys sociabilis. The sequence continues at coordinate 35,241 of PVKA01015424.1, read as the reverse complement.
ATTACTCTAATTCCAAAACCAGAAAAACATCCAATGAAAAAAGAGAACTATAGGCCAATCTCTCTAATGAATATAGATGCAAAAATCCTCAATAAAATACCAGCAAACAGAATCCAGAAAATCATCGAAGACTGCACATCATGTTCAAGTGGGATTCATTCTAGGAATGTAGGGATGGTTCACATGCACATGCAGAAAAAGCTGTTGACAAAGCCCAACACTCATTCATGATAAAAACCCTATAGAGAATTGGGATAGATGGCCTATGTCTCAACCTGATAAAAGGTTGAGAAACCAACAGCCAACATCATATTAAATGGGCAAAGACTGAAGGCCTTCACTTTAAAATCATTAACAAGACAAGGATGTCCACTGTTCTGGAAACATTAGCCATAGCAATTAGACAAGAGAGAGAAATAAAAGGTATAAGGATTGGAAAAGAAGTAAAATTACAATTATTTGCCAATCACAAGATACTCTACATAAAGGACCACAAAAACTCCACCAAGAGTCTTGTACATTTAATCATCACACTCAGCAATATAGCAAGACAAAAAGTCAACACTGAAAAATAAACAGCATTTCTGTAGACAATGAGAAATTAGGGAAACCACATTTTTCACAATAACATCAAAAAAAAAAGAAAGAAAGAAAGAAAGAAATTCTTAGGAATCAATCTCACTAAGAAAGTAAAAAATTAATACAGTGAAAAATTATGGTACTCTGAGAAAAGAGACTGATGAGGATTTGAGAAAATAAAAAAAAAATATTACACACTACTAAATAGGAAGAACCAACATTTATGAAAATGGTCATACTCCCAAAATTGTTATACAGAGTCAATGCAATCCTGATTAAAATACCATTAGTATATCTCACAGAGCTAAAGAAAACTTTTCTCAAATTCACTTGAAAAAAGAGACCCAGAATACCAAAAGCAATCTAGGGAAACAAAGAATCTCAATCCCTGACCTGAAATTATACTATAAACTACTGTGATAAAATCACCATGGTACTAACACAGACAGATCTGAGGATCAATGAAACATATTATAAGATATAGACACAACTGCAGACACACTCAGCCACCTTATCTTTGATAAAGGGGCCAAACATGCTCACTGGAAGAAAGACACCTCTTTAATAAATGATGCAAGAAAAACTGGCTTTCTATATGACAAAGGCTAAGAATAGGTCCATGCCTATCACCATACACAAAGCTATAGTCAAAATAGATCAAAGATTGAAATATTAAAACAGAAACACCACATCTTTTGGAGGAAAATGTAGAAAAAATCTTAAACACATAGGGGTAGGTAGAGAGTTCATGAATAAAAAACAAATTACACAGAAAATACCTCACAGAATCAAAAACTGGGATCTCATCTTTTTAAAAAGTTTCTGCACTTCAAAGCAAATCTCCAAAAGAGTAAAAAGAAAACCCACAAACTGGGAAAAAATTATGGCTGGCTGTTTCTAGGCCTTCTATCTAGAACATATTAAGAATTTTAAAAAGTCACACACAGCCTCAAATTTAAAGACCTAATCCAAAAATGGGCATCTGAGACAAATATACACACTTCTCAGAGGAAGAAATAGACATGGCAAGTGAATATGTTAAAAATGCTCAATATCATTGGTCATTTGAGAAGTGCAAATTAAAACAACATTGAGATTCCATCTCACCCCACAGAGCATGGCTAACACCAAGAAGTCAGCTAATAACAAATGCTAGAGAGGCTATGGAGAAAAAGAAACCTTTCTGCACTGTTGGGAGTGCAGACTGGCACTACCACTATGGAAATTGGTATGGAAATTCCATTAAAAGCTAGGATTGGAGACTTCATTCAAGCCAGATATTCCCCTCCTGAGTATTTTTCCAGAAGAACAGAAAACCTTATACCACAGTGATATATGTGACCCATGTTTATAGCAGCACAATCTGTCATAGCTAAATCCTAGAAACAACCTAGATGCCCATTAACTGAAGAATGGAGAAAGATGTGGCATTTTTACACAATGGACTATTATTCAGCTTAACAGGATAAATTTGATGGGTAAAAACATGCCACTAGAGAACATACTCTTTAAGTGAAATAAATCAGAACTGCATGTGCAAATACCAGACTGTCTCCTGAGTGCGAGAAAGTGAAAGAGAAAAATGGAATCTGAATGGAATGGTACAATGAATACTGGGAAAAGAGAATGAACTTAATCAGAAGGAAAAGAGTTACTGAGTTGAAAAGGACAGGAAAGGGAGTGGGGAAAAAGATTTATGTATGTATGTATGTAAGCAGGATCATTTGGACAACTGTACTGTATGCTTCTGCTGGTCTATGGAAAGAAGCAGTTAATGCTTTAATTTGTTTTATCTCCGTTTTTCAATTGTTTGTACTTTTCCTCTCCTTAGTTTCTTACACATTTCTTTTTTGTTGTTTCTTCCAATTTTACACACATATATTTGGTAATATGAATATAACTTGCTGGAGGACAACTAGGGATTACAACAAATACTGTGAAATTCATATTACTTTGTTAAGTAAAATTCTGAACCATTTGTATTTGTTTTAATTCTAATTCGTAGTTTCTCTAAAAAATAAAATAAAAAATAAAAAAACCTGAAAGAGGTTCTATAAATTCTGTTGGCAGTCAAGGAGGTAGTTTTGGTGGTCAACATATTTCTGGTCATCGAGAAAAGTTTAGTGGTCAAGGTGGCTTTGCTGGAAGCTGTGGTAGGGGTGGTGGATACGGTGGAAGGTAAAGTAGCTAAAATGGATTTGATAACAAAACAATTTTGGAATGATAGGAACTAAACATGATTTTGCCAATTACAACAATCTTCAAATTTTGGACTCACAAAATAATGAAACTGAAAGCAGAAACACTGGTTCCTTGGTGGTGGTGGTGGAGGTTATTACTTTGCCAAATCACAGAATCAAGGTGGCATTGGCAGTGCTAGTGGCAGCAGTAGCTATGGCACTGCAAGGTTTTAATTACTGCTAGGAAACAAGGCTGCACAAAAAAAGCAGAGACAAAGAAATAACATAGAAGCTACAGGTTACAGCAGATTTGTGAAGTCAGCCATACAAAGCAGTAGCAGGACCTAGCTGCTACAAAGAAGACACATGTTAGACAATACTCATGCATATGGGCAAAAAAATCTAGAGAACTGTATTTGTGACTAATTGTATCACAAGCTGGCTTAGTTTTTGTTCTGTGGAAAGTATAAAACATTCCAACCAAGGGATTTAATGTAAATCTTCACACGCTGTTTATTGCTAAATGTATGATCATGACATTGAATAAATGCATCTTTTAAAAAATGTCTAACAAATAACCAAGTCTAAACTTTGTCAGTTATGCTTTCTACAAAACAATGGTGTCCTATGGAAAAAATATGGCACCAGTTTTTTTTCAAGACAACCATATCTGGCATGCAGTACAAGTATATTACATGTATTTCATCACATAAGATACTACAAATGTATGGACTATAGAGTCAGAATTATAAAATTAAGCCTGGTGTGGGGGCACATACCTATAATCCCAGCCCCTCAGGAGGTTAAAGCAGGAGAATAGCACGTCTGGGACTAGTCTGAGCAATTTAGCAAAATCCTGTCTGAAAATAAAATGTAAATAGAGCTGTGTATGTAATTCAGTGGTAAAGCCTCCCTAGGTTCAATCCTCACTACTTCAAGAAAAAAAGAACAATAATAATAATTTAAGGTTATGGTATTACCTCTATTTTACAGCACTTGTTAAAAAAAAAAAAAAAGCATGTGAGGCCATTGGTTCAATTTCCAGCAAAAGAAAAAAAAAAAACAACTGCACAGTCTGACCCAGAAAAGTCTTAAAGGAACCAGTATTCTTTTAATTCTAAGTATGTGGATGTAAAGAATACAATGACCAGCAGGAGTCTGGTGTGGTTTTGGTTGGTGCTAAGGTCCACAGAAGTTTTAAGCACCAGTTTCTGAACAGTAGTGCAAATATTAACACAGTGGCAGGCAGCATCTCAATTATCATCACTGAAACACATTTGGGCTGGTGGACCCCATGCCCAAGCAACTGAGGCTCATGGTAGTATTCAGATAGAAACAATCCTTACCCTTTTCTCTACCATTACAATCCAGAGTCATTCAACCAGTAATTTGGAGGACTTAGTGTGAGCTACCCACCTTTAAAAATCTGAATGTGCTAATGTCTTGTGTTTGTCACTCACACAAACTCCTGCAAAGAACAACACTTCATGACATACAGCAGAGCATCCAATTTGCTAACTTAATTAACAGACAACTGTGGCTTACTTTAACACTGGTTTCAACATCTACTGGATTGCATTTCTCTCACACTCAAAAATCAACCACCTAAATACTGCAGTATTTTCTCATTTTCCAACCCTAACAGGAAAGACACATCAGGCAACAGAAAACTTCTAAAGTAGTTTTACCTTTTTCACACCACCTAAACTAAAAGTGTATATAGATGTAGCTCTTGCTCTACATATACCACCTAAACTAAAAATGTATAGATGCAGCTCTTGCTCTTCATACACAGATAAGAATCAAGAGCTCAATCTGAAAGGCTCCATGGTAAGTATAATCTATCTGTGCAAAGCAGTTTAATCCACATGTACAGGGAAATAGTTCCAATGATCCACAGTCTCAATTTCAGCAAAGCTAGAAGAAAAGACAATAGAAAAACTGGATGAGGAACCTTTAAGCAGTAACTTTAAAAGGGTACACATACAGGAAGGCAATCAAATACACAAACAGCTTTCAAACTCTGCACACCTCCTTTCCATTGCCTGTTACCATTTGAGAATCACTATGAGTAATCAACTACAAGAAGTTTTCTAACTCCTCACTCATGTTTGTGAAAGGCATGGGGATAGGAACATGAGCATGGTAGAGCAGAATCAAAGTATATAGAGAAAAAAAAGGACCTACACTTTATTACATATTGAGTCAAAATTATTTCACATTATAGTTAGCCAGCTCTTAAAAATTAAAGAAATAAACTTTTCTCAAGGCAAAAACATCAAGTCTCTGGACTTCCCTCCAAACTTTCTCTTCCTTCACTCAATATAGCCTTAAAATTTCTCAATACTATGTCTTCTCTTTTCTACTCCCATGCTCACACTGTACACCCAGGAATTCTATTCTTTCTATTTGAATTTTTAAATTTTCGAAACAATTATCAGCCAAGTGTGATGGTGTATGCCTGCAATCCCAGCACTCATGAGGTTGAAGCAGGAGGATCACTATGAGCTTGAGGCCAGCCGGAGCTACAAAGTGAGTTCAGGGCCTAACTGAACTACATGGCAAGACACTGCCTCAAAAAACAAAATTAAAATAAATTATCAATTTTCAATACAGTATATTCAGCTCTAAAACTTTAATGTGGGCCAGACAAATAGCTGAGCAGATTAAAGCACCTGTAAGCAGGCTCAGGGGCCGGGAGTTCTATCCCCAGGCCTGCTGTGCTGGCCCCGCCACTTGGCACGCTGAGACGGCCATTGAGCCTAGGCATAGTGACACAGGCCTGTAACCCCAGCTGTTGGGAGGCTGTAAACAGAAAGATCACTAGGAGTCCAATCTAGTACTGAGACCCTAAACACCCTGTATACCCTTTTCTAAAAATATACCTGAAGTAGTTTTATCTTCACACTATGCACACTAAATTCAAAGTTTAAACAGTTCAGCAAAAAGTTAGAAATTTTTATACTTAAACACTAATGGAGACTTAGCTAGAATCGCAATAACTTCACTTAAAAAAATCTCATTCTATAATGTAACACCTGTAGGATAATCAGAAAGTGGTATTTAAACTATACCTTAAAATGCACTATGATATTCCATGGAAGAGCTGAACTTGATGCAAGAAGATCAAATAGCAGACCAATTGGATAATGCCTAAAAATAAAAGAGTATTATTTTAAGTAAGTAAAAAAAAATATATGAAGTAAAAACTACAACTCCAAAACAAATTCCAGGCATGTGTTTTAACATCAAATGTCATGGGCTTTAATGGCAACTAAATTTTATAATAACAATATACTTTCTAGGCATTTGGTGGTTTTCTTCTAGCTAATAGTTTCTCACAGAAACCTCAATATACACAATGGGATTACAAACAGCCATTGTCGTGAATTGTTACAATACTGTAGTATCAAATTATCACTCCAGTGTTGAGTGGGCATCTGTTTTCAGTTATTTAAATATATTTAATTTTTTGTTCTTATTTTTAAAATTTTAGGGGCTGGGGAATAAGTATTTCCCTGGCAAGGGCCAGAGTTCAATCCCTGGTTCCACAAAAAAAAAAAAAAAAAAAAAAAAAAAAATTTAGAAACTTATAAGAACTAAGTAACTAAAAGCACACAGTGTTTACCTAGTATATATGAGGCCATGGATTTAATCCCAATATTATAGGAGAAAAAAATATCCTTTACAACTTGTATTATGAACTGTTTTCCTCAAAGAATAATAAATGTCAACAATTCCCCAAATATCAACCATTCTTCTGAAACCTATTTAACTTTTTAAAAATAACAGTAAGACAGGTATAGTGGCATATGTGTGCGTGATCCCAGGGCTCTGGAGGGTTGAAGCAGGAGGATCATCCTAATTTCAAGCCCAAAGTAGGCAGTTTAGCAATACACTGTCTTAACATAAAAAAGGGCTGAGGATGTAGTATGAAGGCTTTGGGTTCAATTTCCAGTATCATAAAATTAAGTAAATACACTTTTAAGAATTAAGAATACATTCAGACTTTGTTTACAGTGAAAGAATGTGCCAGGCATGTGGCACACACCTATTACCTCAACACTCGGAAAACTGAGGCAAGAGGATCACTGTGAGTTCAAGGCCAGCCAGTGTTACAAAGTTAGTTCAAGGCCAACCTAAATTACACAGTGAGACCAAATAAATAACAAATAAATAAATGTTTCATAATATAGCTATTATTCACAGTAAATTACTTAACTATAAACAAATATGAAAAAGACAAACCTTACAGATTTCAATGGACCAATAACTTTTAAACTTATCTAGTTAGAGGATCTAAAGTGGGCTAGCTTAGTGTACAAGCATTAAATAGTCCCACCAAAGGATGAAAGAGGTCTACATATACACTCCTGTAGCCTCTGCATAATATACTGGCTGTTTGTGGATTAAAGAACAATTAAATCTGAAAATATATAATCTCCCTCAAAATAACCAAGATTCAAATATTAGAGAGCAGGACTAACAGCATAGCTCAAGGGAGAAAAAAGAAAATCACCTAACCTATGAGGCCCTTATTTGATCTCTATAATGGATATCAGATAGAAAGAACGAAGGGAGAGGGGAAAGGAAAGGAAAGAGGGAAGGAAGGGAGAAAGGTGGAAGGGGGAGGTAGGGTATTAAAAGAGGAAGGGAAGGTAGGTCAAAACAATATGTATTTGTTTGTTTGCATCAATGTAACCATTATGTTCTACAACACGTACCAATAAAAATTTTAAATTTTTGAGACACTCAATTAGTTTACCCTATGTATTAGAAAAAGTAACAAAGTAAGTACACAGAATACTAAAGTAGATAATAGCTGATAGATGTATAAATCAATAAAGATCCAGAGAATACTGATCCACTGTATACAAAAAGATCCACTGGACCAAATTTTAAATTCTCAGTTTTTTGTTTTTAAATAGTTCTAAACAGTTTAAGGATGAATGCATTTTAATTTTGTTCCTTTCTTTTTTTTTTTTTTTTTTTAAAGGTACCAGGAATTGAACTCAGGACCTTGGTGTGACAGGCAGGCTCTTGTGCCTCTGAGCTATATCTCTGATCTCTTTTTTTATTCCTTCTTATCAGCCTTCCAAAGACCACAGAAAACTGGCTCTAGAAAACAAATCTTACTCTCTACTAATTGCCGTCTGTATCTACTATGGGAACATTTTAGACCTTTCAAGATATAAACAGCTTTCTGTGGCACATGTGTCATGGGTTTGTCACCAGTACAGTAGGCTTCTTCTCTTCCCTTTCTCTCCCTCCACTTCCCTCTCCTCCTAAAATAAGGTTAAATAAGAATTTGAAAAAATAAAGAATGGGATGCCTGAAGGATTATACAATAATACATCCTTCTTCTATTTCTTACTATGTTACCTAAAGTACTCCACCATTTTTAAAGAAAGTGTAAAGTAAGAATGTAGACACTATCTTTGGAACCTGATCTTACAATGTATTGACACAGATTAAAAATATTTTTAATTTCTTTTTCTCCCTATAGGTAAATATAAAAAAAAGACAAAGGAAGATACTTCACAATTAGACAAATTAGGAAAGACATCTAAAAAGATAGTAGTACTCTGATTTTTAATGACAATGGTGAAATTGATGGTTTAATGAAATCTCAGACTATGAGTCTACATATTCTATGTAAATTCTGTATGGCAAGAATAAATATATTTTGAGGATAAAACAAATATATAGTATTTTCAATTTAGAAATTCATCAGAACAGACTTCACTACATAGTATTTTATTACAAGAATATGAACTTTACTAGATGGATTTACGGCAATATTTATCTTTTATAACATCTATACTCTTACTTGGTAAGAAATAAATGCTTATACTAGATTAATACACAAAGGTAACTGGAAGGAACTGACAATACAGACATGCCAAAAAAGCACTGAACAGATTCTTCTAATTGGTATTTACTAATATAAAAGAAAATATAATAAAATTATGTGCTATTAAAATTATTTTAATTTTTGGGATGGGACAGTAACTTAATAGAACACATGTCTAGCTTGTGTGAGACCCTGGGTTTGATCCCTAGCACTACCAAAAAGTTTTCTCTTCTCTTTTATTCTTGCTGTTAAGTGCACCAAAAAAAAAAAAAAAAAAAAAAAAAAAAACTGAAAACTAATGACAATTAATAGTTAATTTTACTCAGAAAACACTCCCCATTTTTGGTCCTTCAAAAAAAAAATCATAAAAATAAAAGAAATTTTTGAATTTGCTTCATTAAAATGAAAATTAAAACTTTTATAAAATTAGTATACACTATTCCCTTATTCTAACTTCTCTAAATTATTTACAAAATAACGTGTTCACACACATATGTATTAAGTTTTTTCTTTTTTATATAGTACAGGAAAAACTGACAGAAAGTTAAATAAGGCTCCTAAAACTTTATTTACATGTGACTAAATACAGATGTTTACATTTGAATGATTATCATACAAAGGATATTTGGGGCTGGAAGATGGCTCCGTGGAATAAGCACTTCCCTAGCAAGCACAAGGGCTTGAGTTCAATCCCTGGTTCCGCAAAAAAAAAATAGGTATTAACTTCAAACTAAGATAGCACTCTGAGGATGCTCCTGAGTGGTATAGTGTTTGCCTAGTGTATACAAGGTGTTACTGTTTATTCTTAGATGACCCCACAAAGCCTCAGGTAGTCATCAGGCTGGCTTCTAAAGTTAGTGATTGGCCAGAGAAACGGCTCAGTGGAATAAGCGCTTCCCTGGCAAGTGCAAGGGCCTGAGTTCAATCCCCAGTTCTGCCAAAAAAAAAAAATAATAATAAAGTTAGTGATTAATTCATGGTGCAATGCTAGGATTATGGATTTGATTGTATCTGGGGTTTAAGGGTGTGAATGCAACCCCACCCTGAGGCAGATAACCTAAATGCAATATAAGGAAGGGAGAGGCTTGTTCTAAGCCACTGCTCTTCCCTGTCTGCCTTTGTTCTTGCTATTTTCTGCCACCATGAACTGCTACCCTCTTCCACGTGCCACTCTGCCTTGGAGCCAGCTGAGTATGGACTGAAACCTCCACAAACCGTGAGCTAAATACACCTTTCCAGGCTGGGGATATAGCTCAGTGGCATAAGTGCCTACCTGGCAAGTACAAGATCCCAAATTCAGTCCCCAGACCGAAGGGGCAAATAAAAAAGCTAAATAAACCTTTCCTTTCTTACTTTTAGGTGTCAGTTACTTTGTCCCAGCAATGAAAAAAAACAAAAACAAAAACAAAACAAAACTGAGACACAAGGGTTTCAATTTTAACACCAGGAACAAAAAAGTGTTATACTCAAACATATCTGAATTAGTTATTTCCTTGACTATTTGACAGATCTATTAAGATTGTGAATCTTAAAAGATGCAAAAATCAAAGATAATGAAATTCTCAAATACTGTAGGTCTGATTTACATCAATTATGAAAATGCTAATTTGCACAACTCCTTTAAATATAATTTTGTCAGAAGACTAACCCACAATACAAAAACCACCTAAGCCATAATTGTAAATAAACCATAATTTAACCATTTAGCTGTGATGCTGCTACTTCTAACATCTAAACTAAGTTAAATAGAAAAGGAAACAATTAGAACCAGATATATCTCAAAAGAGAACCCAGCCAGCTTAGTGTAGTGTTAGGTTTATTTTCAAATTTTCTTTCTTTTTCTTCTTCACATTGCTCTCTCTAGTTTATGAAATTTAGCTCTCAAAGTGAATATATCATGCTTTTTTGTTTCATTTGTCCATTCATACTGTTTATATAAATATATAAATGTTTGCAATAATGAATATGCTTTTATATACCACAGAGAATTTGTTCAAAATATCTGCAGTCACATAGCTATCTGGTCTTCTAAATTAGCATTAAAAGGATAATGTCTGTACAATACAGACATTAGTACTAATATTAGACAACAGTATTAACTAATTGCTTCATCCCAGTTCACTAAAATGTTACTCTATTAGTGATTCACAGAAAAAATAAAATTACATTTTACTGAATCAGGATGTAATTCTAATTATAAACTCAAGTAATTAAAATATTACAATTTGTCTTAACTCTGTGGCACAAAACAGCTTCATTTTTGTGAGAAAAAGTACAAAACCACCAAGAAAAATCATGAACAAGATGCTATGCAGGCAGATCCTATATCAAAAGTCTAATTTATAGAATAAATTAGTTCTAAAAATTCAAAATGACAGGAAAAGACAAAAAAACAGGTGGGAAATGAGAATAATCTATAATCTACACAGTGTTTATGATTTAAAAAGTTAGTTATCGAGTTTCCCTGGCAAGTGCAAGGGCCTGAATTTAATCTCTGGTTCCGCCAAAAAAAAAAAAAAAAAAAAAAAAAAGGAAAAGAAAATATATATTCTCACTAAAGCATTTTACCACAATTATATATTTGTTTGTTTGTTTGTTTTGGGGGGTGGTGTCAGGGATTGAACTCAGGACCCTGCTTGCCAAGCAAGTATTTAAGCCGCTGAGCTATATTCCCAGCTAAAATTTATTTTTGAAAATGTAAAATGCACTATTAAGTCTAAGATCAACAACACCAATATTTGTCTTGTTTTTCAATTCAAAAAAGCAGTTCTGATTCCTTCCTTGCTGAATGCATCCTGAAAATACATTAGTTTACACAAAGTAAATCTTCCCTTAGGGATACTTCTCTCACAAAAAGAGAAACTTTCTGTAATACTTCCCTCAATGTTTAAGATCTAAACCATTATAAGGGTTTACTAACAAAATACTTTTAAGAAAAAATCCAAGAACAGTTCCCTTAAAATAATTATGAAAATAACAACTGTAATTATGAACATTTAAAATTCCAGTAGCAATAAACTTTATCCCTTAAAATATAATGTTAAGAGCAACCTCTGCTGACAGATCAAATCAGTTTAAAATTAAAAATTCATACACTTTGAATTAGATCAACAATCTATACTTTGCATGTAATATTTTTAAGTGTTTGCCTAGGACCTACAAGGTCTTAGGTTCTTCCTGGGATGAATGGATGGAAGAGACAGACAGAGAGGGAGAGGGAAAGAAGAAGTAGTAGAAGTAGAAGTAGAAGTAGAAGTGTATAGAAGTAGATGTAGAAATAGAAGAGAGATGAGAAAGGACAAAGGAAGCAAGAAGGGGGGGGATATAAAGAACTATAAGGATAAAGTAATCAGATAAAACCTACTTGGATGCTCTACAAATCAAAAATCCATTTACACAGTATCCATTATTCTTATTTTTCTATTCTTATTTGATAAACTAATATAATTACAGAATTAAGAAAAACATAATGGTAAAAAAAAATTCAAAACAATGCCAGCAGTTATGGTAGAAAGAGCTCTGAACTAAAATTCTCTGAACCTGGCTTCTACATTTCTTCAGCCTTCCCTCTGTTAAGAAAAGCAAGGTGTGATTCAGAAATAGAAAATAAAGCAAACTTACATTTAAACAAAGCTGGTCATAGTGGCACATACCTATAGTCCCAGCTATTCAGGAAACTAAGACAGGAGGGCCCCTTGAGTTCATGTGTTAGAAACAACCCTGGATGCTCAATCATGCCACAAAGTTGCTTACACAAGTAAAATGCTTTAAGGACTACAATATTGACAGTGGTGCACAGGGCATTTTGATCCCTAAACCTATGTTATATTCTAAGAATTGTACATTTATTAACCCATTTAATTCTTAAAAGGAACTGAGAGAATGAGTTAAAAGCCACTATTGTCATATTTTACGGACAGAAAAATTGAGATAAAGGTCAAAATATTGACCAAGATTAGATACAGCTATTAAGTGACAAGGCTGTGGTTTAAAATCTTGGTTCCTGGCTCCAGCTTGACATCTTTAACCATTACCTTATACAGTAGCCATATGACAAATACACTGTCAGTACACACAGTATTGAGGTGGCAGAAAAATAGAAATGATCACTTTTGGCTAAAACAATAATGAAAGAGTTGATACTTGAGTTAGAAATTATAAATAAGAGAAGAACAGAAAGAATACATGAGTATATTGGCTAAGAACTTTCACTATAAATGTATTGAATTTTGTCAACTTTCAATGAATCAACTATAGGTGGAATATGAATACAGGTGAACACCATTTATTTAAAAAGCCCGGGCCCAGAAGTGTTTCAGAATAAATTTTATTTTTTATATTTATATTTATTTACTTATGGAAATGGGGTTTTGCTATGTAGTTTGGGCTGGCCTTGTGCTCACTTTCTGTAGCTCCCAGGCTGGTCTTGAACTTGCAGTGATCCTCCTGTCTCAATCTCCCAAGTGCAGGGAGTAACAGGGGTTCCAGGTGCAGCCAGGCATGGCATATGGGGCCAGGGATCAAACTTGAGACCTTGTGTTTATCAGGTAGAAGATAGATGTGTATGCTTCTAAGCTATCTCTCTATCTCCATTTATTTCTTTTTGTTACTGGAGACTGAACTCAGGACCTTGCACTTGCCAGGCTAGCACTTATGCTGCCCAGCCCCAGAGTAAATATTGAAATTTTGCATAAGACATATCTTGGGGATGAGATTCAAACATGACACAAAGTTCACTTATTATTTCATATATACCTTGCATATATATATGGGCAACTGTGTATATTCATCTTTAGTGAGTCTGCTTTACATGTACATGTGTGATGCTGGAGTGGACCCCATCGTGAATGCTAAGACATATTCTGCCATTACATGACAGCCCAGCCCCATGACACCTACATTTCTATGACTACACATACAAGCTCAGGATGGATTTTCACTATATATCACTTTGATGCTCAAAAAATAATAGACTTTGGAGCATTTCTTCAGATTAGGGATGCTCAATATAAATTTTATCTTCTAGCTATAATTCTTTCCTTTTATGTTTTTCTTTTATAGTAGTGATTCAACAGTGCAACTAAGCTACAGTCCCAGATTCTTTTTTAAAATTTTATTTTATAAGTTTTATTAAGCTATGCAGCCTGGCCTCAAACTTGCAATCCTACTGCTTCCCCCTCTTGAGTAGTTAAATAGGTACACAGTACAAGTTGGTGCCTACATTCCTGACTGTTGAGGTCTTACATACCTTCATTACAACCTATTTATTCACGCTATGTGATTAATTTTATTCACTGTTGAATTCAAGTTATCAATATTTTATTGTAGACTGTTGTACAACACATTCATGAGGGCTAGGGAGATGGTCAGTGGAATAAGCGCTTCCCTGGCAAGCACAAGGGCCTGAGTTCAATCACCAGTTCCGCCCAAAAAAAAAAGGAAGTGTTCATTAAAAAAAAGGATAGCCGGGTGTGGTGGCCTATGCCTGTAATCCCAGCACTCGGGAGGCTGAGGCAGGAGGATTGTTGTGAGTTCGAGAACAGCCTGAGCTACAAAGTGAGCTTAAGGCCAGCCTGAACTGCATAGTGAGACCCTGTCTCAAAAAGACAAAAAAATAAAAAATAAAACATTCATGAGACATTGTGTTTATTTTATTTATACTGTCTTACTTTGTATTTAATATAATAATGGCCTTAAAAATGACTTGGGAGGTGTTCTGTCCTCTTGAATTTTCTAGAAGATTGTGAAAATGATACTAATTCCTCTTTAAATGTTTGATAAACATTTCCAGTAAAATTATTTCAGCTAGGACTTTTAAGCTCTACAACCCTGAAACCTCCACCTTTTAATTACAAATTCGAGGCCAGGCAGGGTAGCACATTATCTGCAATCCCAGTAGTTGGGGGAGACCGGAGGATCAGGAGGTCAAGGCCAGACTGACACCTCAGTGACTTCAAGGTCAGTCGACTATATAACAAGATCTTATCTCAAAAAGACAAACACAAATTTACAAATTCAAATTTTTTATGTTTAGATCATAAAGACACTGAATATTTTTTTAAGACATTGATTTAACAATTGTTTATTTTCCAGTTAAACTGAAGTTGTCCACATTTTCCAAAGTTTTTCCTCTCAATTAAGGGTAGTTTTGGCCCTGCCTTGGAAAATTTGGCAACAATTTTTGTTATTATACCTTGGTTGTTTTTTCTGTTTGTTTGTTTGGGTTTTTTTTTTTTTTTTGGCAGAACCGGGGATTGAATTCAGGCCCTTGCACTTGCCAGGGAAGTGCTTATTCTACTGAGCCATCTCCCTGGCCCAATCATCATACCTTGGGAAGTATACAAGTAACTTGTGTGTAGAGGCTAAGGCAGCAGCTAAACATCCTACAATGTGAAGGACAGCCCCCACAATGACAAAGTATTATCCAGTTCAAAAATATCAGAAGACCAGGGATTTAGCGCTTTATAACAGTGCCTGCCTGGCATGCACAAGGTCCTAAATTCAATTCTTGGTACAAAAAAGGCAACAAGGACTCTGTTAAGAAATCCTGCTTTATAATGATAAAACCGAAAAACAATGTTGTTACACAAATTCTTATTATCTATAGTACATATAGTACAAATTCAAAAGTCTAACTGTAAGATAGGTGGAACAGTCAAGTACCATAGACAGAGACAGACAGAAAGACAGACTACTGCTACTCACCCACAATCCTTCCCCATCCTGCCTTTCCCTCTACTCTCCTGATCATTGTTCCTTTTATACATTTTTAATACCACCTTCCCATTCTAAAACCTCCAATTTTTCTGAAAAAAAAAAAGAAACAGAAAACTGCTTTACCTCCACTACCTGAGGTCTAGAAGTATCCAAGTCATAGTAAGTCTCATATATGAGCATGAAACTATTATATATGGATTTAAAAATGTTGCAAGACAATTTATCAACCCTTCCCAGAACTACCTTAGAAGAAGAGAGACAACCCATAACTCAATATAAACATCAACCTCTATATTTCTAAGCCAATACCAAGTCTATTTTAAGATTTCATCATTAGAGGTGAGCTCCAAAGTTTATTCTTTGCTTTTTAACTCACTTTTATTTTTCAAATTTCATCTAAATCTTAAGTCTTACTACATATCTTCTTACCACCTACATTCCAACATACCTTGCAATATGTTTTCATATTCTTCTCACTATGATTTCCCTGTTTCATTCAATCCTTTTGGAAACACATTGAATAAAATTCCCAATAACAGAGGAAGTACAAAAAAGCATCTATATGTAGGGAGGTCCAAATTTAGGATTTATTTTCAAAATCTTTCTTAAAAATGATACAATATCAAAATTATATTTTATATGAAGAGGAAATTAGGCCAGAAACACTGGTGCAAACCTGTAATTGCAGTTACTTAGAAAACTGAGGTAAGAAGTTCACAAGTTCCAGGCCAGCTGGGATAACTTGTATCTTAAAGTAAAATAAAAAAGACAAGGGACATAGCTCTGTGGTAGAGCCTTTGCCTAAATATGCCTTAAACCCTGGGTTTAATCCCCAGTATCAAAAAAAAAAAGAAAAATAAATAAATCAACATATTTTTAAAACTTTAAACCAAGTATCAGTGGTCAACTAAGTGGCAATTGATTTGAATGATGTCACTTTAATTCTGTGCATGTAAAGTAATGTTATAAATATTCTGAATAAGAAAAAAATTGAAAGCTGTCACAGATGACTTGTTTGTATGGTTCTAAATATATGTGGAAAAAAAAACCTATGACCAAATAATATTTTAACATAAAAAAACTATTCCTGAAAATAAGCAAAACTGTCAAGCCATCCATACAACAAAATTAGAGGCAGAAATATTTTCAACTATAGTCTAATAATGGTTTAAACTTCACTTAGGTTCTAAACTACTGATTTCTTTAAGAATCTTTTTATGATTGTTTCAGGGCACTATACCTACTTAAAGCTAGTATATACTTAATGCTTAATAATGCAGAAAAATTCACTCACCATTTCAGTGGTGTGCCTTCATATTCAAACCATATCTCACTAATGTCTTCTTGTCTCATAACCTTCTGAAAGTGCTTTTTCACTTTGTCAGTTACCAACGTCAAATAACTTACTCTTGGCAAAAGCAACTGAAATGAAAATTTGTAAAACCATATTTATTTACTAGTTATTTTTTCCAAAAGAAATATTAAATAGGATTTTAATCTTAATGAAAAACAGCCACATTCTTTACATTATTTTGAGTATCCCATAAAAAATCAAATGCTTTTAAATAGAAAAACCAAAGGCTAATTAAGATGTCTGAAAATTTTTATGCAGTCATTTTAAACATAGCTTATTGTATATATGCCTAAGATAACTGATGTAAATCTAAATCTTTCTGTAACACTTCACATAAAAGTATGATATAATTAAATGTCATACTATTTAGAATACTTAACAGTTCTATGAAATGTAGCTTAAAAATTAAAATGATTCACTTGAATTGATTAAAGTTTTCTTAGAATGTAACTAATTCAGTTCTAATATATACCTTAGTTTATCAACCAGAAATCTAAAATTGGCCTACCATGTTTGGAGTATATGAAAGAATGTTGGGCAGGACAATGCCTCTCCTAGAATACTATGAAGGAAGATTGCCTTCTTCTCTCAGTAACAGAATCCAGAGAGAAAACTAAAGGGTTTTCCAAAACTGGTTATGACTTATGAACCCAAAAGTAGGCAAAATGAGGGAAAATTCATAGTTTTCCTCTTTTGCAGGAGAAATCATTTCTTGCTTTCCTCACTTCTTCCTTCTTTCACTATTAAAATGTTTTATTACTTACCAACCCACCTGACGTTTGAGTCTATCATTTTTTTTAACGTATTTAGTATAAGGTCTACAGTGTCTCACTAGATAGATCAAACTCGTAGTGATTCTCCTATTCTCAACCTCCCAAGCTCTAGGATTGCCACCAAGCCCAACCCAGTTTCAATCGCCATCTCAGCATACCCAGGGGGCAGGGCTGGCATGGCTTGTGGTGCAGAGAATCAACTCCCTCCTCCCACCTGTGCTCTGTCTAAGCGTACTTTAGTCTGCTGAGCTATCTGGCCAGCCTATGAGTCCGACTACCATGCTCATTACTCCAGGTGATGTCTTTTGATTACTAAAGTAAGGAGAACACCCAGGTTAGTAAATATATACCTCTATGAAGTATTCTGATGGATAAAACTGGTATTTAGTCATAGAAATCCATGACAAAGAGGTCCCAATTAGGAAACCACAACAGCAGTGTTAGAGACTATGGGACATAGATGTATAGGAGGGAGAAAGCTGCCACATTCCTTTTTTGTAATAAATAAAAAATGTATTAGTGAACAAAAGGAATGAAATAGGAAAAAGAAAAAACACTAAGAAAGCTGAAGTAACTTCCTAAAATCATATGCTATTACACAAATAGTAGGAAAAAATTCATTAGAGTCTTTCAGAAATGACAGAATAAAGACAGGCATGGTGGTACACACTTATAATTCTAGCACTTGCTGAGGCAGGAGAATTGCAAGTTAGAACCAGCCTTGGAACTTAGCAAACCTGTCTTAAATTTTTAAAATACTAGTAATAATAATAATGAGTGGAGATGTATCTCACTGTGAAAGTCTTGGATTCAAATTCCAGCACATCAAAAAAAGAATCAATATGGATGGACATATCAATTCTATAAGAAATCAAAATGGCATAATTAGCTATTTTCTAAAATTAAATGTATTTTATTAGCTTAACAAGGTCCATACTAGTACATCGAGAACGTCAATTTCAAATGACCATGGAGCCTGGCAAGCACAGGGTCCTGAGTTCAATCCCAGTATGGCGATAGATAGATAGATAGATAGATAGATAGATAGATAGATAGATAGATAGATAGATAGATAGATAGATACAGACAGACAGACAGACAGACAGACAGACAGACAGACATAAAATGACCATGGAGCATTACATAATAACAACTTATTTCTTAGAGAATAATATTAATCAATAGAGATGAAAAAAGACAAAGAGTATGGATATCAGTTCTTGATTGTGGAAAATGTCACACTATATAACTAGCACTCACAATTGGGAGGTTAAGGCAGAAGGACTGAACTACCCAGTAAGTTGAAAGTTAGCCTCACCTACGCAATGAGACCCTGTCTCAAAAAAAGGAATGTAACCTCTACCTCCAAAGAATGAGATATTTTTTGTCTGTTCAATGTTGCATTCACTGTTCAAAATACAAAATAGTGTGTGCTAGACAGAAGGTACATATTATTTTCTGAATGAATTTGGTGCCAAATATTAAGCATGGCAGAGCCAAAATGGTAATTTAAAAAGAATATCCATGAAGCAGAACCCACAGTGAAATGCAGTTGTACTCTTCTGTTTGAAATTGAACAGTGGCAGTAAATAACTAACATAAATATCACAGTAACACTAAAAATTAAACTTAATACTGAAGAATGATTATACTATTGCAAATATGGTATACTTACCCTGGAAATAATTACATAACTAAAAATGAAAACAGTGAAATGATATCATCCTGCCTTTTGTCTCTAGACTATATTATTTACTTTTTCTTGGTTATATTACATTGGCTTAAAATTCTTTATAAATGTAGTAAAATAATCTAGGCAAAGTGGAATGTGCCTATAATGCTCGCACTCAAAAGACTAATGAAGGAGGATCACAAGTTCAAAGCCAGTCTGAACTAAACAGCAAGACCTTGTCTCAAAAAAACCATATACATGCATATAAAATATAGTAAAGTATCTCTAGCATGACCATTTCTAAGTGCTTAGTTCAGTAGCATAAATTATATTCATGCTACTTACTATACAGCTATCACCCCTCTTTACCACCAGAAATTTTACATCATCCCAAAGGGAAACTTGGTACCCATTAAGTAATTCTCCAAGCCAGATGTAGCAGTGCACGCCTATAATCCCAGCACCCTGGGAGTCACAAGCAGGAAGATCAAGAGGCCAAGTTGAGTAATTGAGACCCTAACTCAAAACTAAAAAAAAAAAAAAAAAAAAAAAAAAGGGACTGAGTCAATCACAATACAAACACAAAATAAGTAACTCCCCAGTCTTCCCTTTCCCTATGTCCTGGCAAATCACCATTTTATTTTCTGTCTATGAATTCACCTACTCTAGGTACTTTCAACTTCTACTTCATACTCCATGAAAGTAGAACCATATAATATTTGTACTTTTGTTCCTGGTTTACTTCACTTAGCAAATCTTCCAAGTTCCTTTAATACGAAAAAGATTAACAATATTTGTAACTATTAGCTCTCATGCAATCTTATTATTCTTCAGTTTATGACAGGAATACAGTGCTCCTAAAAGGAATATAGGTTTTTCTACAGTGGTATGCAACACATGCATTTCTGGGAAAGCTGTCTATAATATTTCTTTATGCTAAGTTCTATTCCACCCAACAATTTTCAATTATAAAACCACAGGCTCAGCTGGGCATGATAATGCAAGCCTGTAATAGGAGCATTATGGGAGACTAAGGAAAGAGGCCCACAGTGGAACTGAGGCCAGCCTGGGTTATACAGCAAGACCCTCTCTCAAACCCCCTGACTTCCCACCAAAACACTAAACATCTATCTACAACAAACACAGAATTAAAATAGATCAGAACTTTATTTCACATTAATGTATAAGGCAACACAGACAAAAAGAATCCTCCTCAGGGAGCACACGAAAGACATACTAGAAAAAAGAAATTTTACAAGAGATGAAGACAGGAGGATTGTACTATAGATTCTTATTATACTAAAGAAAGTCACACAATAAGCAAAGGAATTTACCCTAACCTAGGGTCTTGGGAGAATATGACAACATATTTTAAGTCAAGAATAAACAACAAATATGACTAAAACAGGAATATGATTGTGCGGGAGTGTGTAAAAGTAGGGGATACTCCTGCCCATTCCAGACAGAGGATAACACAAGGCAAAAGGCCCAAGTGCATGGAGACAGACCAAGACTAGAACATGAGTGAACTGTAACAAGTTAAATTCAATGGAAATGTATAGTTGTAACAGAATAACACTGAAGGGGTCAGACCATACAGAACTTTGTACAGTGCATTAAGGATTCCAAAGATGACAAAGAAATCCTTAAAGGCTTTACGCAAACAGATGACAAGATCAAATAGTACTTTGAAAAGATCACTCCAAATACAGACTCGAAAAGAGAGATTGAAAGTAGGAAAACTAATGCTAAGCAATCATTAGTTTTTAAATGTTGGTCTGAAGTTGCAGTTGTAGAGATGAAAAACATTATGTAAGTCTGGGAGACAATGAGATGCAAAAATCAGCTGGATTAAGTTACTGACTCCATGTAAGAACAGAAGCATGAATGAGTAAGTCCCAGCTTTCTGGTAAAAGTAATTAATGAAATGAATGACAAAACTACTAAACAGATGGCCATTTATGCTGAGTTCTCTCATGACATCTAAATGAGGATCCTCAACAACTGAACAAGTTGGGGAAATATGTCAAGATACAGAACTTTGACCAACACAAAAGTATTCACAAGCTTCAGAGAGGAAGACATTGTGAAAAGTATGAAGGCAAAACCTTCAAACAAATGCCAACATTAAAGGACAAAGAAAGTAGACAGAACTAGCAAGAGACCACAGAAAGCCAGAGAGGCAAAAGAAACACTAGAAATACGGCACACTGCAGAACAGAAGTACTGCAAGATAGAGAAAACAATCAACAATACCAAACAAATAGTTACAAGTGGCTCTGGCAAGAATAGTTTCGCTAAACAGTTTGAAAATACAATTTGTGTTAACCAAGTGGTAGGAAACAGGAGGGTAGTATAAACAACCTTTTCAAATCTGGTTGGGAAGGCAAAGCAAGAAGCTGAAAGAGAGGATTACAAAAAATTATTGTAATTCCTACAGGAAGGCTTATGATCATATGAATACTATGATGGAGCCAGTGTGGAAGAAGTTTAAAGTAAAGAGATAAAGCAGAAATGGGAGGTAGAAGACTGTAAGACACCATTAGTTTCCTGAGAAAGTAGGGGATGAGACCCAGAACATACAATAGTATATATAGTATTTGGCCTTGTCTAGAAGAATAAGCACTTCCTCCTACACTGGAACAGGAAGGAAAGAAAAATAAATGCACATGAGTGTTGATAGGCTTTGCAGAGGATTTGGTGGCTGAGAGTTAAAGAACATTCTATTACAGAAAGTAAGGTCACCTGTTAAGCATAACAGATGAGGTCAAGAATCAGAGAAAGTCACAGAAGAGCAGAGTCAGCTAAGAAAAAAACCTGCTCCATAGACTCCATGAGATGGAGGACATCTGTCTATCTGTGATTTCCTCTTGTGACAAGTATGTTTTTATAATGAATAACCTAAATGAAAGTTAACTTCAAATAAATGTAATATAAATACTAAAATCCAAATTATCTGGTTTCTAACAATTTGCTTCCTAAAATTCCCTGAAAAATAATATACAATTTTCAATGATATATATAAAGTAGGCTGACAGCAGTAAGAAAACAAAATTCTAAAATAATAAGGAATAAATTATATGATCAAAAATATGGTGAACATAACTTTTAACAAAGATTATTACAGTAAAAGGCATGGTCTTTCTTATTAATGCCCCTCAAAAAACTTCCCCCAACTTCAAACATACTTATCCCATCACTGTTGCCTAAGCAATTCTGAAATTTCTCTCTCATAAGCTTTTTTAATTGCACTGTCATGGGTGCTTCAATGTCTTAAATCAATTGAAGCCGTTTATCTTTCATGGTCATTTTAGAGAGAAAAGCCAGAAATCACAGAGGGCAATAACGTGGATAAGAACATACTGTAACACTTTCACAAGACTACATTTATACTGATGGGACTCAGCAGGAACATTCACTGGGTTTTTATCACACTTCATAAAAACACAAAACAAGTCTCCCAGAACTGCTTTAAAAATGGTAAGAACAGCCAAGCATGGTACTTTGTCTATAATTCCAGCACTTAGGAAGCCGAGGCAGATAGATCACTACACATTCTAGGGTAGCCTCTACTACAAAGTTAAAGGATACCCTCAACTAAACAGTGAGATCCTATCTCAAAATACAAAACCAATGAACAAAAAAACAGTAACAAAAATGAGCTAAGTGTATTTGAAGGAGTAATTTGTTTCTGAGCAAATGCTCTGTCACTAACCCATGTCCCAGCCCCTAGAAGAAACATTTTGAGGGAGATTAATGACAAAATATCTTTTCCTGTATAAAAGAAAAGGGCGGCAGAATGGAGAGTGCAGGTCTTTCTATGTAGTTCAGCCTAGCCTTTAGGTAGCCCAGGCTGGTCTCAAACTCACAGCAATCCTCCTGTCTAAGCCTCCTGAACGCTGAACATGCCTGGCATTAAAAAAATAGTAATAATAATGTACATACACACTGCACTTTTTTAATCAGCACCTGTAACATTAAAAACTCTCTCTAGGTTTTCACAGAAAATTACAATACTCTGAAAAAAAGAGATCATAGAGGATTTCAGAAAATGGAAACATATATCCTGCTCCTGGATAGGATGATCCAACATTGTGAAGATGGCCATACTCCCAAAACTGTTGTACAGATTCAATGCAATCTCTTATCAAACTACCAACAAAATACCTCCTAGACCTAGAGAAATCATTCTTACAATTTATTTGGAACCAGAAAATACCTAGAATAGCAAAGGCAATCCTGGCCAACAAACACAAGTCAGGAGGCATTACAATTCCTCACTTGAAATTATACTACAAAGCTACTGTGATAAAACCAGCATGGTACTGGCAACAAAATAGACCTGAGGATCACTGTAATAGACTAGAAGATACAGAGACCCCTATGAACACATTCAACCACTTGTTCTTCGACAAAGGGGCCAAACATGCTTACTGGAAGCCTCTTTAACAAATGGTGCTGGAAAAATTGGCTCTCCACATGTCAAAAACTAAAACTTGACCCAGGTCTATCATCATGCACTAAGCTAAAGTCAAAATGGGTCAAAGATCTTAACATTAAAACAGAGACACTCAATCTCCTGGAAGAGAAAGTAGGAGAAACTCTTGAAGACAAACATGTATCCGCACAGGAAACACTTGAAAGAATTAACAACTGGGACCACCTGTTACTGAGAAGTTTTTGCACATCAAAAGA
>PVKA01015424.1:0-11317 GCA_004027165.1 Ctenomys sociabilis | reverse complement strand
AGTGAAAAGACAACCCACAAATTTTGAAAAAATCTTAACTCATAAAAACTCAGAAAAAAAAAAAAAAAAGAACTCGTCAGACAAGGGTCTGCTCTCTAGAATTTATAAAGAACTAAGAAATATCAGGGCCCCAAAATTTAAAGACTCAATCCAGAAAAGGGCATCCGAGATGAACACACACTTCTCAGAGGATGAAATTAAAGAAGCGAATAAATATATGAAAAAATGCTCCACATCACTAGTCATCCATGAAATGTAAATTAAAACAGCACTGAGTTACCATCTCACTCCAGAAAGAATGGCTATCATAAAAAAAATCAACCAACAACAAATGTTGGAGAGGTTGTGGGGAAAAGGGAACACTTCTCCACTGCTGGTGGGAATGTAGACTGGTGCAACCATTATGGAAATCAGTGTGGAGACTCCTTAAGAAACTAGGACTGGAAATCCCATTCAAGCCAGCTATAACCCTACTGGGAATTTTCCAAGAGGAACTGAAAACATCATACCATAGGGATATATGTGTACCTATGTTTATAGCAGCATAATCTGTGATAGCAAAATCTTGGAAACAACCAAGATGCCTGTCACATAAGGAATGGTTGAAAATAATGTGGTATTTTTATACAATGAAGTATTACTCAGCTGTAAAGAATGATAAACTCAAAGCCTTCATATTTAAGTGGATGCCATTTGAAGACACACCTATAAGCAAAATAAACCAGACCCACATGTGCAAATATTGTATAGTCTCCCTAGTATAACTCAAAAGAAGAAATGCAAATAGAAAAGTATAACACAGTTAAAGGAAAGCGAGAACCTGAAGCTTGGACAATGAGAAGAGGGCAAGGAGAAATGTTGAGAAATATGACAGAGGCAAGACCATTCACTTATACACACTAGATGGGTAAGACAACAATCCAGAGAAACATCAGGAGATTTTTGAAACTAGCAGTTAAGTGGTAAGATTCTCACCCCAACTAACTATATATGCTGATACCTGTGAACCAAGCAACTACACTGAATTTAACAAAGTGTAATAGAAGGGTCACACTCCAAAGGCCTGCTGTTCTGGTCTTCTAACTATGTACTTCTTGTCATGACATACCAGCTACTACTACACTGCCCTTTTCTAAAGGGTAGTAAGTGAAAAATAAGACAAAAAATAAAAAAAAATGTCACAAGACAGTCATGCTACAATGCCACTATGCTGTATTTGGATGGATTTCTAAATATCTATGTAAATATATGTAAGTGTTCATTCCTATTTTTTTAATTCTTCATATTCTGTATGGACTTAACAGTTTAGTATCTCAATACTTGATGGAAAATACATGTTCCATGTTATGCCTATGATGTCTGATATTTAGACTAATAATAGTGGGTAAACTGAATTGCGTATGTTGCAGGGTAATAATAAACTTCTCTTCTGGAGGGTTAACAACCTAAGTTTGCAGATTAAAAATTGGAGAAAAAGAAAGGCTGCAAGGTCAGCCAACATTTTGGCCCTACCCTCTGAAGATCAGTGAAGACTCAGGACATAGGAGAACCTGTACTGTAACATCATATAACTCAGTAGTGCCCCAAATTTTCTGATCAAGGAGATTATGGGGCCACAGAGGAATGCTATCGATGATGTATAGTGTGCCTAAAGAGAGTCACATGGAGAAAAAACTTTCTCTCAGGCTTCCACAAAGAGCAAACTGGTCAAGCAATGGACGTGACTCATCCACAAAGCTGACACTGACAAGGGATGTACAGGGTTACAGGATAAACCCTGAGGGTACCTGACTGACCTTATCTGACACAAAAGTTACATTTTTTGTTATATAGGTCTTGCTTTAACTCAGTCTTAACCATCCAGCAGAAAAGTATAAAAATGGAGGTATATAAAATAAAGTTATATTAATATAATGAGCTGTGAATGGCTCAAATCAACAAATTCTGTGCATAACCCATTTCTATTGTGCACTGCTGATCTGTGTTAGATTGTTTTATTTAAAAAAAAGAAAAGAAAAAAAAAAAAAAAAACTCTTTCTAGGGACTGGGGAGATGGCTCAGTAGAATAAGCACTCGCCTGGCAAGCTCAAGGGCTTGAGTTCAATCCCCAGTTCCACCAAAAAAAAAGAAAGAAAAAACTCTTTCTAGCTGGGCAGACATACACATGTCAACTCAGCACTTTGGGAGGCTAAGGCAAAAAGAATGCAAATTTGAGATCAGTTTGGACAATTTAGCAACTTTATGAGATCTCATCTCAAAACAGGACTGGAAAAGTAACTGAGTGTGAATGCCTTAGGTTAAATCCATGGAACTGCTGGGATAAGGGGGCTTTTTTAAATAAAAAAATGTTCTAACTTAATTTATACTCGAAACATATCTAGGGCCAGCAAGATAGCTCAGTGGACTAAAGCACCTGCTTAGATACACTTAGGCAAGGGCAGGGACCACAGTTTGACCCCACCTCACCCCCGCATCATGCCAGACACAGAGTTCAGGGCATAGTAGTGCACCCCCATAATCCCAGCACCGGGGAGGCTGAAAACAAGATCACTATAAGTTCCAGCCATGTGGTGAGATCCTGTACCAATCAAATACATTTAAAAACAAAACAAACTAAACTACAATTATATTGATGCTACAATGCTCACCATATTCTTTTTATATTAATTCAATACAAACTAAGTATGTTTGTATTTAAAAAACAAAATTTAGATTGTGCTGCATCAAACCCAGTTTTTCACTCACTACTTACGTATATGCTTGCCATCCAATAGTCTTCAACAACACAAATCATGACAGTAATATGAAAGAGGTAATCAAAATATAGTGTTTACTTTTTTTTATTTTTTATTTATTTATTTCTTGGCAGAACCGCAAATTGAACTCAGGCCCTTGCACTTGCCAGGCAAGCGCTTATTCTACTGAGCCATCTCCCTGGCCCCTATGTTTTTAATTACAGTAAAAAACAACTATCAATAATCTACCTCAAAGCTGGGCATGGTGGTGCATGCCTGTAATCCCAGCACTCGGGAGGCTGAGGCAGGAGGATTGTTGTGAGTTTGAGAACAGCCTGAGCTACAAAGTGAGCTTAAGGCCAGCCTGAATTCCATAGTGAGACCCTGTCTCAAAAAGACCAAAAAATAAATAAATAAATAAATAAATAAATAAATAAATAAATAAATATAATAATAATAATAATAATAATAATCTACCTCACGGACTGGTGAGCTGGCTCTCTCAGCAGTCTAAAGTGCCTGCTTAGGCAAGCTTAGGCAGGCACAGGGAACCACAGTTCAATTCCTAGCACTACATGCCACTGGCCAAAAAAATAAAAATAAAATAAATTCCCCCATAACACAGCCCATCTCAAACATACTTATTCCATCATTCTTGACACTTTTTAAAGGAGTGCTGGAAGTCTTTCATGGCTATACATGTGTGATCAAAAATTTAGTTCTGGTGCTAAGAGACATCCAATAAAGAGAAAGGCTCCTAACTCAGTGTGCCCTCATCCAATGTACAACCCCAAGCTGGCACTATGCAACTTTGGCTCTTGCCTAAAGTCAAAATGACCATCAAAGGTAAAGGTCATGAATCACCTGAAGAAGGCATGACAATACCACCAAAGGCACACATGAAAAAGAACTTCCAAAACTGCTTCAGAAAGTGACAAAAACAATGGGACAATTGTGTTCAAAGTGAGGGGGAGTATTCTGAGAGGGACTAATGGATAACTCATTTTTTACAATAATATTTAAAATGTAAATATTCACTGTATTTTTTCAATTATTCTTCCTAAGAACTTTTATAAATTAGGAAGAATTTAAGAAAAAAACTTAGCTATAAGACAAAATAATCTTTCCTCTTCTACCTAGCCCAACATTTTTGCCATTTTCTTTTTTATTACAGGGTCCCATTAGGTAGCTCAGACTTGTAGTGATCCTCCTGTTTTCAGCCTCCAGAGCTGGGAGTATAGGTGTGCACTACCATGCCTAGACTCAAGAGGCAGAGCCAATGTAGCATGTGTTGCTGGGGATCAAGGCCTGGTCCGTGCACTTGCCTAAGCAGAAACTTAGTCAACTGAACTATCTCATCAGCCCTGCTATTTTCAATTGAATCAAAAACTAGAAAATAACTTATTGTCTAGTTCTTCTAAGTCTTTTCATACATAAACAGATGCACATACAGAGAAAAGTTCTGCATTTTAATGTGTAATTTTCCAATACAGAAAATGTGTGCAACATCAAATTTTGACTTAAAAGTAAACATTTATCTTTCACATTTCCATTTTAACCAACTATGCACATACACAGTATACTACAAAAGACAGTATTACAAAAAAAAATCAGAAAAGTTAGAAGTTTCAATTACATCACCAATCCTTGTTTGGAAACAAAATACAAAATGTTTCACAATATATTGGAAAAGAACTAAAAAGAAAAAAAAAGGGGCCAGGGCAGGCCGGGCAGATGGCTCAGTGGAATAAGTGCTTCCCTGGCAAGCACAAGGACCTGACTTCAATCCCCGATTCCACAAAAAATAAATAAAAAGAAAAAAATATATATATCTAACAAGTTATTCTGAAAGTAAACTATAACCACATTTTATCAACGAGAAAGTTTTTCTAAAGACAAATTTCTTGGGCTGGCCAAATAGCTCAGCGAATTAAAACACCTGCAAGCAGGTGAAGAGGCCAGAGGTTCGAGCCCCAGGCCTGTTATGCCAGCCCCGACCCTGGGGCATGCTGAGATGCAATTAAGACTTGGCATGGTAGCACATGCCTGTAATCCAAGCTCTTGGGAGGCTGTAACCAGGCAGATCACTGAGTCCAATCTATTAGTAAGATCCTGAACACCCTGTAGACTCTTCCCTGAAATATAAAAAATAAAGACAAATCTCTTTTTATTAAGATCTTCAAAGTTTGGGCCGGTGAGATAGCTCAGTGGATTAAAGGCCTGCCTAGACAGATGCAGGGACCAGGGAACCCCTGGGTGCTGTGCCAGCCTGCCCCAGAGTGTACTGAGACAACAATTAAGACTGGGCATGGTCGGCCGGGGAGATGGCTCAGTGGAATAAGTGCTTCCCTGGCAAGCGCAAGGCCCTGAGTTCAATTCCTGGTTCTGCAAAAAAAAAAAAAAAAAAAAAAAAAAAAAAAAGACTGGGCATGGTAGCATACGCCTGTAATCCCAGCGCTTGGGAGGCTGACAACAGATGGATCCTATGAGTCTGATCTATGTAATGAGACCCTATAGGCCCTGTACTAAATAAAATAAATAAATGATTTAAAAAAATAGTTATTTCAACATATCAGTACCAAGATTACCCAACTTCTCTACAATGATCATTTCTAGTAGAAAATCCAAAGAGAAGATGTCAAACAGAATCCTGAATATGTTCCATTTACATATCCATGATGGATGCTAAAGATACAAACTGAAAACACAAAAAACAATTTTGTTATTCAGAAAGTGCTG
The DNA here is from genome assembly GCA_004027165.1 of Ctenomys sociabilis. Lineage (NCBI taxonomy): Eukaryota > Metazoa > Chordata > Mammalia > Rodentia > Ctenomyidae > Ctenomys > Ctenomys sociabilis. The sequence continues at coordinate 5,843 of PVKA01015424.1, read as the reverse complement.
GACTGTATTTCTTTAGTAGCTTTCTTCAGCAGTTTGACTTCCCATAGCTGGAATAGGCTGCGGAGGAGTGCTGCCTCTTGGGCAAAGGAGAAGGCAAAGGGCACATAAAATAAAAGAGTCCATCATCACAAATGTATTTCCTCTTTTCCACATCCTTCCCCAGTAAATAATCGTAGTTGTGCTTAACTCCCCAAAACTGAGAATGACTATCTACTGGGGACTACTCATAAAATTGGAAAGACTTTATCACCTCTGATACACATAAATGTATATTACACAGGTATTTGGAGAGAAAAAAAAGTAAACTAAATTCACAACATACATAAATTTATTTTATTTATTTATTTTTTTTTTTTTTTTGAGGCAGGGTCTCACTATTCAGAGTCAAGCTCAATTAGTACCTGAGGCTGGTCTTGAACTTGCAAAGATCCTCCTGTGTTAGCCTCCAAAATGCTGGGATTACAAGCATGTGCCACAACATCCAGCCTTGAAACTTGTTTTCAAAATCAATAATCCATTGACTAAAACATGTAAGTCTATGAACAGCATCTACAGTATGCATATGTGCAGGCAAACTAAGCACACATTCTATAATTCTGCTATATCCTTAGCTCACTACAGAAATACTTGAATACTTGCTTGGAATCACATAAACATAAAAGAATCCAATCTGAACCTATTATTTTAAAATAGCTTCCTATTTATGTGCTATCAAAGACAGCACATAACTTATGATAACTTATGATCATACACACATGTAAATAGATACAAATACATGTTTCAGAAGCAATAGAGATTCAACCTAAGGCCTTACACCTCAGGTTAAGTATGTACTCTACTGCTGAGCCATATATCTAGCCTGATTACATATATCTCAGAGGCAGATATGTATTTTAAAAATAGTCAAGAAGGCATCATAACAAGTCAATAGTGTTTCATTTTGAGTTTTTTGTACCAGGAATTGAATTTAGGACTTGCACTTGTCAGGGTGCTTATGCTGCTGAGCTACCTCCAGGTCCAACAGTGACTTTCTACTCTAGTAAAATGACAGGTCATTTTTATTTCATTATAGTTTTTTCTAATTTTTGTGTTTTCTAATTTTTTGCCAATGTATGAACTGCAATGGTACCTCAGTTCACAAACTTGGTCTTTTCATGATTCTGATTACAAAGAGAGTTAGATGGAAACCAAACAAATTTAAAATTTGCTTTAGCTGTCATCTTATCTGGTTTGTGACCAGAGAGAATTAAGGTCATCAACTAAAGTACCACTGCAAAGTATATAAAATGTTAAGTAAGAGCCTCCAGGTTTTGAAAAGTTTGTTTATAAAAATGGATAGTTAAATATCCTCTTTGCCATCATCAACATACTTACATAGTATGGTTCTGCTTCTCTTTCAGTTATCTCATCCTGATACAGAGTAAAGCAAGTTGGAATTCGTCCAAACCACACATCTCGAAGAACATCTTTGTCATCTGTCATTCTTCCAATGGTTAAAACAGTACATATAGGCTAATTTTTTTTCTTCAATCAAGGTCAAACTAAAAATAAAATGAAGAGCATTAGTCAGATCTTTGCAAAGAGAAATGAATATGCCACAAAACAAAAAGTCTGTAAGAAAAAAATGAATGGCGTGAATAGTATTAACTGCAAAACAACACTGTAAGACTAAGCCAGGCAACAGCTACTGTCCTCTGACTCAGGAGCCAAGACAGTAGCATTGCTTGAGTGCAGAAGTTTTGGGATAGCACACTTTGGGTGTTGTACAGGATGAGACCTCATTCTCTTTTTGAAAAAATAAAATCCAAACCAAGCATGGTGGCACAAGCATGTAATTCCAGCTACTCAGAAGGCTCAGATAGGAGTATAACAAGGTAGAAGGCACCCATGGAAGTTATCAAGACACTGTCTTAAACAACAGGTCTGGGGCTGGAGTTCACTATTGGGGAGCCCTGGGTTTGATGCCTAGTACCATAAACAAAACAAAACCATGAGATCAGCATTCTGTAGAATGGAAAAATGAAGAGCAACAAACCAAATATGGACTTATTATTTATCTAAAAGGATCACAGAAGTAACCAATTCAAATTCATACACAATTAATGAACAGTCAAAATAAAACTATGCTTACATCATCCTTTTATGTTCAGAAGAATCTTATTTAAAAAGAACCTTATGATCCTAATAGGCCAAGTCCAAAAGATCATTCCCACAATTCTACCTGCCCCATTCAATATACTTAACTTGTACTATTCCAGGTACTATCATTTGGTAAAAAATAAATAAATAATAATAATAATAATAATAATAATAATAACCACCAAACTTATTTATCATGAAAATCTTTACACTATCCCCATTCTAAATTTCTGTTTGTTTCCCCTGGTACAAAATATGGAAACCACAACACCCTACCACTGACAGACACTGCAAAACTTTTTTTTTTGGAGGTAGTCACATTAAGTTGCCTAGACTGGCCTCAAACTTGTGATCCTCCTGTCTCAGGCCTCCTGAGCACATGAGGTTACAGACATGTACCACTGTGCTCAGCTCAGTCTAATTTCATCCCATCCATAATCTGATCCAATCAATATCTGTACCTTTATTAATAATGCTTCCTTTCATAAACCCTCTTATAAAAATTGCTCCATAATACCTTGCTCTATGTACTACCACCATCCTGGCCTAATATGCTCTTTTCTCATCTATTCAAATCCTACCTTACCTACTCTATAAACCAAGCACATCACCCTCTTTCCCAACAAGAGTAAATACTTCCATGGTGAAACTCTCAGAATACTCCCTATACCACAAATATAATACTAAATTTGGTGTACACAAACCTACTGTGGAAATATTTAGGGTACGGTAGAAGGATGTATTTTTTTGTTTTTTATTTTGTTTTGTTACCAGGGATCAAACTCATAATCTTATGCTTGCCAGATATTGAGCTATCTCCCTAGCCCTAGACATGGTTTTTGATCTCAAACATCCAAGTCTTTTGGTGCTAATACTCTAAAACTAAGCAGAATAAACTTGAATAAATGCTGAAAGAATACTGATGGGCTGAGAATGTAGCTAAGTGGTACAATGCCTGTCTGGTAAGTATAAGGCCCTGATCTGATTCCTGGTACCACTCCCCAAAAGAAAAGAAAAAGGTATATTGAAAATACTTTAACTCAATATGTGGCACCTGAATACTAAGATTCAATAAACCCAGTCAAATATTTCAAATAATATTTCCCATCTCATCTCACCTTTCATGGGCATCTAATTCCAAATTTCTTAAATGCATTCTGTGAAAACATACCAAATCATATGCAAACCCTAGTATCATACAAAAAATTTAAATATCACTTACAATGAATAAATGACAATGAATTATTGAAGGAACTTTCTTTTTCTCCCTTTTTCTTTCTTTCTTTTGGTGATACCAGGGATCAAACTCAGGACCCTGAGCTTGCCAGGCAAGCACTTACTCCCCAGTCCCTTATTTCCTTTCTTTTCCATTGCCATGACCAATGTAAAGCACATTAAAACTGCTGTAACTTAAAGCCAACTGGATACAATGTTATACACAGGTAAATAAACTGAAAGAAATGGAAAAAATCTGCTCAATATAAACATACTGGACAACAGTCAAATCAGGATGAGAACCAGTAAGACTAATTCTACTGTTATTTTAAAAGCACATCAGTAAGCTGGACATGGTGTATGCCTGTAATTCCAGCACTTAGGAGGCTGTGGCAACAGTATCACTGAGTTCAAGGTCAGCTTGGACTAAAATGTAAAATCAAGGCTAGTCTGAACTGCATAGTAAATCCTGTTTCAAAAAAAAAAAAAAGAACACCAGAATTTTAACTTTTATAAAATATGAAAAGTAACTATTTGGGGTAATTTATAATTGGTAAATACACATAATTCACATTTAATATATAAGTTAAACTTCACATAGCTCTACAATAAGCCTCTAATTCAAACATACAGACTTTCTTTACAGATGAGAAAATTTCCAGATTTTGCAGATCACAGGAAATTAATTAACTGAAAACAGGAAAAGTACTCACTACTTCTTGATTCCATCCAATAAACTGCTCCTTTAAAATAAATTCATTAACCTACTATTATAGTACATTCCTATAATCCCTGCATTCTGGGACACTGAAGAAGGAAACTCGAGAGTTTGGGTCCAGACTAGGCAACTTTGCATCCCTGTCTCAAAATTTAAAAATGTTTAAAAAAGAGACAGGGATGGTGTAATTACAGCTATTCAGAAGGCAGAGACCAGGGGATCCCAAGTTGGAAATCAGATTGGAAAATTTAACAAGACTGTTTTTAAAAAAAATTATAAAGGGCTGGAAATGTAGCTCCACACTCCCAGTAATCCAGGTGAGTAGGGCTATTAATTAAAGACAATTCAAATTTAAATCAAGTATGGCCTTCTAAGGAAAGGCATCTCTATAAGCTCTTCCTTTCTCTCCCCAAGCTCCATCCTTCAAAAAACAAAGAGATATGATTGGTCAGATTCCACAACTACATCAGAGCTGTCCTTTTTAATAGACAGGGATCATCATAAATTAAAGTATTATTCTTGTCAATGTGGCTTCCTTCTCTCTTGTGTAGATGGCCACAACACTTGACTGTCCTGCTCTTTCTTTCCATGTCATTCTCTTCTGCTTCTTTCTTGTGTCAGATGGATCAAAAGAAATAACCAATGTTCTCTCTTTGTATCTAAGCGTGGCTTCTAGGGGACTGGGAGACGGCTCAGTAGAATAAGCGCTTGCCTGGCAAGTGCAAGGGCCTGAGTTCAAACCCTGGTTCTGCCCCTCCCCCAAAAAAACCCCAAAAAATAAGAGTCCCTTCCCTAAAATGATACAAAGATGAACTTAAAAAGAGTAAATATTTCAAAAGCTAAACTATAGTATTAGCTTATAAAGCCTATGCTCTAGAGATGCTCACTAAATTCTACTACAGAACTTAAAATACAGAAACCAGTGGGAAAAAAAGCCCCACAAGTATAAAGCTAAACAGGAATGATGGCCTTTCCTAGCATCTGAAAGACTGAGGCAGGAGAACTACAAGTTTGAAATCAACCTAGGCAATATACTCTATTTCAAAAATATAAAGAACGTTAAAAAGGTATAGAATTTATAACTCTGTATGAAAGCCTTGGATTCAATCACCAACCCAGGAAAAAAAAACTTTTGATTTGATACTTGCATCTTTGACTCTTACATTTTTTTTGGTATTTTTAGGGAAGGTCCTACAGTGTTCTCAGGGTCTCACTACTAGATTGGATTCGTAGTGATTCTCCTGTTTATAGTCTCCCAAGTGCTAGGCTTACAGGCTCGCGCCACCATGCCCAGTCTCAATTGCGTCTCAGTGCACCCTAGGGGAAGGGCCAGCATGGCAGGCCCGGATATTGAACCCTGGCCCCTGAGCCTGCTTGCAGGTGCTTTAATCTGCTGAGCTCTTTGGCCAGCCCTCTTTTATCTTTTTTATATGACATCAAGGGGGAGAAAAATGATCAGACAAGACAGCTAAAGGTATAATGTGATAATTGATACAAATTTGTAAAATAAAACAGATATGTGAACTATGAATAAGGCTACTCGATGCCTCATAATATGCAAACCTCAAACTTATTGAACATTAAAATGTTAGTAATTCATTATCAATAAACATTCAACTAGCCGGGCGTGGTGGCGCACGCCTGTAATCCCAGCACTCGGGAGGCTGAGGCAGGAGGATTGTTGTGAGTTCGAGACCAGCCTGAGCTACAAAGTGAGCTTAAGGCCATCCTGAACTGCATAGTGAGACCCTGTCTCAAAAAGACAAAAAAA
>PVKA01015423.1:0-50078 GCA_004027165.1 Ctenomys sociabilis | reverse complement strand
TTTTTTTTTTTTTTTTTTTTTTTTTTTTTTTTTTTTTTTTTTTTTTTTGTGGTGGAACCAGGGATTGAACTCAGGCCCTTGCACTTGCCAGAGAAGCGCTTATTCCACTGAGCCATCTCCCTGGCCCCAAGTTAAAACTCTTTACAGCTTATCCCTAAACTCCTTCCTTTCTTATGGCTTTAACCTGGCAACTTTGGCTTCACCCTCATCTTCTACGTGGGTAAAACGTGCTGATCCATCAGGGTCCCCATGGCAGCCTGTAACCACTCTTGATCACCAGTGCCAGGCTACAGCTTGACCTGCACTCAGAAGCAGCTTTCTCTGAGGTGTCCAGCTACATACGGGCTCCTCTGTGGTCCTGGCTGGTGCAGAACACAAGAGCCCCTCACATATTCCAGTGTTTCCGAATGTGTGCCTTTATTTATCGCCATCGCTCTCTTCCTGCTGCACAGGATTGAGGCCCCTACCCAGCTCAGAACTCTGGAGAATTCCAGCGGACCAGCAGGCACCCAGCTGGTCCGCCCTGCCACGGAGGAGAGGAGAGGCGGGAGCCAAGACCCTCCAGCCTCTCACAGCCGCTCAGGTTCCTGCTGACCGGATGAGGCTCCCTACAGCTCCAGCCCCGGAGCATACCTACCGATCTGGGCCGAATGCGCCCTCCGGGCCATGTTCTTGGCTCTCACGGCCTCCTTGATGCGATCCACCTCCTGCTGGTAGCGCTTGCGGTCTCGCATGGCGTTCTCCTTGGCTTCCTTCAGCGCGCTCTCCAGTGCCTTCACACGCTCAGCCGTGGCTCGCAGCCGCTTCTCCAACTTGGGCAGCTCACAGCGTAGGTCCGCGTTGTCCCGCACCAGCTGAAGAGGTAGGAAGACAACCAAACACCAGCTTGGCTTGACCCACCAGCCCCCACTACCCGTGCACGATCAGCTGTGACACTCCTTAGGATCACAGCTTGAGGAGCCATAAAGGAAGACAAAAATTCCACACCGTGGGACTCTGGCCTGCTGAACTCATTATTCAGGGTGTGCTGGAGACAGGGCTCAGGAGGGAAGGTAAAATTAAAATCCACTTTCAGCCAAGAACCCTGGCATACACCTGTAATCCCCATGCTTGGGAGGCAGAGGCAAGAGGATGCTGGGAGCTCCAGGACAGCCTGGATGACACAGTGAGACCCCCTCTCCACAAGAGTAAAGCAAACAAAACAAAACAAGAAAAAAAGACGATCTCCACCCACAGGAAACTTTCAATTTGGGGCAAGATATACTTTTGTTTGTTTGTAGGGGTGGGCAGAAGGCAGTGTGAAAAATTTTACTACTAGTATATTAGCATGAATATATTTAGCATGAATATTATGAGAAAGCTGAGTTTTGTGTTGCATGGTTTTGTTTTTGTGATACTAGGAATTGTACACAGTTCCTCTGCATTGGGCCACATTCCACTCTATTTAAAAAAAAAAAAAGTTTGACAGGGTCTCACTAAGTCTCCAAATTGTTCAGGGTGGGCTTAAAACTTGTGATCCTTTTGTCTCAGCCTCACTTAGTGCTGGAATCCACCATACACAGCTTAAAGCTGAAAGTGTGTGTGTGTGTGTGTGTGTGACCAAAAATCAAAGTCACAAACTCATGCATGCCAGGCAGGCATTGTGCTTCTAAGCTGTATCTCGGGCTCAAAGCTGACAGATTTAAAGTCAGCTCAAAAGTACTTGGTAAAAAAGAGATCAAGATTCCATGTACATTTACTGTGTATAACAAGCATACTACTTTTTAAAAAAGGGGAAAATTCTGAAGTAGTTGGTGAGCACTTCATATGTTCTAGAGCTTTCCATAGGCACATTTACTGCAGAACCACTCCCTACAGTAATGCTGAGTTTAGACCCAGCTTTGTAACAGATCCAGAGGCTAACAGGAAAGAGGAGACTCATTTCTTCTAAAGACTCACAAGTAAGAAGACACAGGCAGAAGGGTAGTTCATTGTCAGCTCTACCTCCTCCTGGCACCTGACTTGAAGACCTCATGCAGTCCTCGATTTCACATGCATGAAACAAGGATGACTGCACATGGCCATGGTGGGCACAGGCAGCACATGTGGTGAAGTTAAGAAAGTTTTGAAACCCAGAAAGCACTTTTATCAAATTGAGGTGCTGCTGGTGCTGCTGGGTCTGACCTGCTTTGTTTGCCTCAGCACAGCTCCACTGCTTGGCAGTCAGTAGATTTTTAATAAATATTCAATGAATTCATGAATAAAATAATGAATTGCAGAGCCAGATTTCAAGACGCCTGGCAGTTTCAGCTTCTACATCTCTCATCAACAATTTGCTTGAACGGCTTCGACTAGATGATCTGTCATCTCCCTTCTGGGGAAATTACGACACTAGCAGTGTTGAAAAGACCTAACGAGTCAAAGAGAAATGATGTCCCCTCAGCTACACAGAGCAGGAAAGTGGGGCCACCTCCTCCATATCTCGATCCTAAAGTGAGAAAATAGTCATAGGCAGGGTAGCTTGGGGCAGAAAGGACCAGAGCAAACACCTTGCCTCAGGGGTGTGTGTGTGTGTGTGTGTGTGTGTGTGTGTGTGTGTGTGTGTACACAGTCATTTGCCTTTCATGCACGCAAATGGTAGGGCCTGCCAAGGATCTGAGAGGGCACCAGGGATGTCCAGGAAGGGCTGAAGGCACAAGGCTACTGGTCCCAGAATCTGTTCTCCCACTGTGGGGGTGAGGCAGTCCATTTCCTCAGGTGCATGGCCCAGCCCAGGGGGTCCACTCTGCATCCTCTGGGATCTCTGGGTTCACAAAGGTGCCCCATAGGCGTTGTGGGACACACCAAGACTTCTGGAGTTCAAGGCTGGCAGGAAGCCAGGATAAAAAGACAGGACTCTGGACACCCCACTGTCAAACTCTAGAGCTTCCACTCCATCAGTTCTCTGTATCTGGCTCCAGCTATAAGGAATTGTTTACATATAAAGGAAGTCACTGAGGACTGAAAGACTTTTTTATTCTTTTTTGAGACAGAGTTGCTATATTCCCCAGGCTGTTCTCAACTGACCCTCCCACCTCAGCCTCCCTAGCAGCTGGAACTTCACTTTGCCCAGGACTAGAAGGGTTAAAGGCCCTTCCAGCACACGCATTCTATGATTACTAATGACATACAATCTTTTTGCCCTCGGTATCAGGTCCTCCTCCATGCAGTGCAGGCATGGGTGAGGCTGCCCTCCAGGGGACAAAAGAAGCAGACAGAGGCAGCAGAACCCTCCTACCTGCTTGTGCACCTTGGTGAGCTGCTCCAGGTTGTTCTCCAGGAAGGAAATCTTCTGCTTCTGGGCAGCACTGCCCCCACCATCATCACTGTCCAGCTCCACGCTCTGTGCCAACACCGTGCAATCAGCAATAACCGCCACACTGCCCACGACTGCCCAGCGACAGTGCACATGACTCACTTTAAACCTTTCATTTGAAATCCCAAATCCCCTCCTCTCAGGATGAAAACAAAAAACAGTTCTACATATCTAGGTTCAATGAACTTCCCAGCTGATCTATTTCTTTGGCACCAGAAGTGTTGCCCAAAGGAGCTATTTTTTAGAAGGCTGGAAGGAAAACAAAAAAAGCATCAAATCTGCCTTTGAAAGCTACAGATAATTTCTCTACAGAGAAAGATACCTTTTCTTTGCAAACAGGCAGAGATTTTTCTTTTCAAAAGAAAGAGTTCCAAAACTTACTGAGAAGAACCAGTGTGAAACTTAAGCCCAACACCCAAATTTCGTTTCAACCATCAGGACAAGCTTACAAGTGACTGGGGCGCCACTGCCCAGACCAGCGGCCTCAGTCTGCCCCTTCAGTTTTGTGAAATTCCTCACAGAGCGCGTCTCAGCTTCATCACCTGCAGGTGCTGGGTAAACCCTTGAAATTTATCAGATCTTGAAATTGGCAAAACACTTAACTCCTGGCAAGCTAAGTAACACAGATAAGTGTGAAATACATGCGAAAACACATCCAGGAATTAAAAAAAAAAAAAAAATGGTAAAACACGTGGATTCCCGTGATCTGAGAAGATGTCATCCTTTTTCAAAGGGCAATGGCTTTAGGATCAACTCTTCAGTCTAAAGCACTGGTTCTCAACTTGAAGCTGCATGAAAATCCCTGAGGAGGGGACTTGCTACAGTTCAGACTGCTGGGATGCTTCCAGTTCAGATTCTGTAAATCTGAGGTGGGGTCTTAGAATTTGCATAAACAAGTTCTCACATGACACCCATGCCTCTGGCCAGAGGAGCACACACTGAAAAACAGGAGCCTAAAAGTAGCTTGTTCTTACAGAGTTTATGTAACAAAGTCAGGGAAGTCTGATCTCAAGTTCTTAACCCTCCCTCTGACCAGCGGCTCCTTCTGCTCATGCCTTCCACCTCTTTTCAGTCGGTGTCACGAACTCCTTGGATGTCCTCTTGCTCGCCGGAATACTCACCAGCGGGCTGGCCTGCCACTCCTACCTGGTCCAGGTTCCCTGGTCACGTGTATTTTGCTGATTGTGTTCATTATCTACCCACCTGACCATTGCCACTCAGGCCTTACAATCTCCATCATTCTCTGCCTTCTGTCTTTACTTGCATGCCTAAGATTCTAAGCCATGCTGTCATGCAAGTAAATGCATGCCAAAATCCACTCTCTGCCTCTCACTGGATGCTCACGCCTTATATTCAACCTAGTAAATGCCCTCTGTGGCTTCTGGAACTTCCTGGTCTTCTTAATCTCCCTGTCCTATTCTTCCTTCTCTGTCACAGACTGAACCTCCACATTAGCCAAAGATCCAAGTCACCAGGCGTGACTTCTTTCCATGATGTCAGAGTTCCCTATTAACAGTTCCAGCCTGACTCTACTTCTCCCCGTAAGAAAATGGGTCCCTTCTCCTTATCCAGGCTAAGAAAACCATCTACACTATTAATTCCATTTCTATCAGATCTAACTGCACTGATTTTTTTTCTTCTTAATCTATTTAACCTCTCTTTGCTCCTTCACAGAGAGGTGCAAGCAAGCATACAGTTTCACATGTATGCACACACCTAACACCTTCATTCCTCTCATCCCTCTGCTGTGACCCACTGCTCCCCATCTACCACTTCTATACACTTTGAAAGAGTGGCCTCAGGCTGCTTGCACCTCTTGCTCTGGGCACCCCAAACACAGAGGCCTCCCCACAAGATCACTGTGTGCACCATGAAGCAGCTCAGCTGTGGAAAGCCCACAGACCTGCACTCCAACCCTAACTCTGGCCCTTCCTCATGGTGCAGTGTGGAGTAAGTCACCTAACACCCGAGCCTTGCTCCACCTCTGCAGCTGGGCAATGCTAGGTCCCGATGCCATGGCTGCTGGGAAAGCAAGGAAGATCCTGAGTGCTACAGCCCCTCACACACTGACTGCCACCTCATGGAGCCTCCTCACAGACACAGAGGCTCTCACCATCTGCTGTGGCCAGGTCTCCAGGTGATGCTGCTGCTGTCTGGTGACCAGACTTCTCTGCTCCTGAACCAGGCTCAGTGCTTTCACATAACAGGGACCAGAGAAATGGATGCTCATTTCAAATGAAGGCCAGGGAAAGTACTGTAAGTTTACTAAGAAGGAAAACTCAGATGAGAAATGTGCCGAAGAAATTTTTGCCTCTAGCACATTCTTTTAATAGTATTCTCTGGCACGAAGTAATTAATTTTTAAGCATAGCCAGCCCCAATTTAAGCATGAAATAGTTCAACTGAACATGATTCTTCCTACCACCTTTTCTCTTCTCCGACCCACTCAGTTAAACAGAACTCACTTTTTTCACTCGGGTGGTCAGATCCTGCACGAAGAGTTTGCGCAGGTTATGAAGAGTCTGTAGCTCTCTAGACTGGAAGAGAAGATTGCGAAAAATACCACTTCAGCAAGGTGCACACCAAATTTATGTTTGTTCTAAGTCATTAACCCCGGACATTTCCACCTTGCTTTTCCCCAGCCTCCACTGACCCTGCAGGAGCCACAAGCCCCTGGCACATGGCGCTCGCACAAACCCCAGCCCTCAGCTCACCTCAGCCCCAGAAGGTCTCCAAGTGCAGCGCTGCACAACCTGACAAGGACTACTGCGATCGCAGCTGCTCTGTTCTCAATGGAATCTGTTTTTTCCTCAACCACAAAAATCCAAGTTTTCTCCCCTGAGTTCATAGTAGGCCATTCTGCATCATATGGTCGTCCTCAAAACTTTATTATGAAAACATTACGTATAATGCCAAGCAATTTAAGTAGAAGTTGAACACAAGTTGGGTCTGGCCTGGAAGCCAAATTTCCGCAGTTTCTGCACCTTCTGCTGCCTTCAGCAGGCATGTTCCTGAGTGAGGCATTCTTAGCCTCTCACAGGATGATGGAGTGAGCTACCCAAGCTTCCTGTGTCTGCGCTTCCTTATTTGTAACACGAGGATGAAAGCAATGGCTGTCTCATCAGTGGTGTCAAGATTAAATGAGACAATCTTTAGACAACTCTTGGAGCAGTCCCTGGCACATAGTAAGTGTTCAGGAAACACTGATATGATTTTATTAATGATTTATGATAGCCACTTTATTAGGTTTTTTGTTCTTTTCTTTGGTTGTAACTTTCGCTTCTTAGGGGCATGTTTTTTTTTTTTTTTTTACTTTATGTTAAGTTTTTTTTTGTATTAGTACATGTTTGCAGTACAGAATGATTACATTCATCACAGAGTTGGTATGTAGACAGAGCACATCTTCATTCTTTTTCTCTAAATCCCATTCATGTTGGATTAATTCCTACAAGAGAAAGCTTAGGAATCAGAATGTGGAGATAAGAACCTGATCCCAACCTGGTGACCTTATTTTCGGCCACTCAGGATTTGGTGTTTTCACTCTGGGAGATATGTTAAGGGCTGCAGTTGTAGCTCAGTGCAGGAGCACTTGCTTGGCATGTAGGTGGTGGTGGGCTTCATTCCCAGCACCTCAAACAAGGGGAGTGCAGTGGAGATGTTCCTTGCAAAATATGGCCCAATTACGAGAGGAGATAAACAGTGTAAATGATTTTATTTTGAATTTACCTGCTCTACCACAGAATGCAAAGGGATGCAGCTTCACATGAGCTCATGACGAGAAGGAAGAAACAGGCTACAAAGCCCTGCACTAAGTCTCTTGGAACAAGGTTTCTCTGTTAATCTAAGGTCTTATCACTGGGCTCAATCCCATGTTGCAACAGGAAGTGCCTGAAGTCAACTGCATCCTTGGGTGAGGTAAATTTCTTTCTGTAGGAAGCCCACAGATCTGCTATTATGAATGATGTGCACACGGCGCCTGGCCAAGGCAGGCCACCTCTGGTTCAGGCAGCACAGGAGGTGTCTGGCACCCACAGCCACGCAGCCATGCCCGCCACCCCCTGCCAGCATGAGCTCAGTCCTCAGTACCCACAATGCCTGCAACCACCCTGAATGCTCTCCATCTACTGCAGTGATTTGATTACTGACGGAACAGTAATCACAGTTAGTGTTCTCCACAACAAGCACTATCGCCCCAAAGGGAGATGAGGAAAGGGTGCTTTGTAACCCAGTGCACTTCCTTGAGGTATAAGAACTCAGCAACATATGAGCCCAAGTCTAGACATTTGTTCCTAGTTCTGAGGTAGACCCCAAAATAAACAGCTTAGGACGGGAAATTCAAAGGTGTTTAAAACAGCTTATGTTGGGGCCAGGGAGATAGCTCAGTGGAATAAGTGCTTCCCTGGCAAGCTCAAGGGCCTGAATTCAATCCCTGGTTCCACAAAAAAAAGGAAAAAACCAGCTTGTACTTAGCCACATTTATGCCTAGGCGGCTGCCATTTGGCTTCCCCCAACAAGAACTTTTCCTCAACCACACTCATTATCACTTCTCTATTCCCTGACTCTTCCCAAACCTCTTCCTGTCAGTCTGCTGCCCTCCACATGTGAGCTCACGTCTCAGCTTCCTGTCACAGTGGACAGGTAGGGTGGGATCACAGGGGTGGCCAGCACAGGAAGAGACCGGAGCCCAGTGTCTTGTTAAAACAAGGTGCGGTGTGGTGTTCAGGGACACATCCATGCCCATGGGCCCTTCGCAGCACAGTGCTGGGCTGTGGGCATCACAGACTTCAGCACCCCAAGTCAGTAGGCTTTATTTACGTCTCCTCTCTTCAACATGCAAACAAGCTGGCAGGTCTCTCACCAGGAGGGGTTGGAAGAGACAGCCGAAGAGAGTGAGTGAGGCTGTCTCTCCAGAATATGCATGGCTTGGAAAGAGTCCACAGCATAGGGAAGGCATCTGAGTCTAAGATTGCAGCCTTGGCTTGAAAAGTATGTGTGTGAGAAACAGAGAGGGAGAAAGGGAGGGAGGGAGGGAAGGAGGGAGGGAGGAAGATACATGAGGAGGGAGAGGATGGGGGCCACCGTGTCATTGGGTCTGTCCTCATGGGTGGGGTGCATACATGTTTGGTGGGGGCAAGGGGTAGCCTGTGAGAGTAAGCTCATGCAAACTCATCCCGATGAGTGTGCAGTTGTGAGTGAACACACAGAAGGTAAGGAGAAAGAACAAGTGGATACAGACAGGGAGGCTAGTGCAGAAGATGCGTCATTCAGCAACACCAAAAAAGCAAGGAACTGGCTACATTTCCTTTAAATGTCAGGGCGAAAGCATACAAGCGTGTGAGTGGTAGATGAGCCTGGGTATGACAGCAGCCTTGTGCGTGAGGTCGAGTGTGACTGGCAATCAATGAGTGTGACGGATGTGGGGACACAGGCACGCACGTGCGAATGTGACCGCAGAGTGCCACGGAGGCAGCACACTGAGCACACCTGGATGTGCAAATGGGTACAAGTGAGGAGTGTAAGCGTGGGAATGAACAAGCCCATGAGTGACCTCTGTGCATGAGCAAGAAGGTGTGATCCTCAGAGAGCCCACGAGTGGCCACACAGGGGAGACTGCATGGGCAGCGGTGTGGGGATGACGGTGCAGGACCACAGGTCATGGGAAAGTGTGGGCAAGGGGTGAGAACAGCCATGTGGGCACACGTGTGCGCCTGGGATGCCCTGTGTGCATCTGTGCATGAACACATTGTGGGTGTGAGGGTGATGAAGGTGGGGACAAGGAAGGGAACGACCACACAGGGCATGGGTGTTGGGGGTACACCAGAACTCATGGGGCAAAACAGAACATACCCTGAGTGCCATTCATCCTGAACTGCTGGGAATGTAGTGAAATTTCAATGCTTCATATTTTCTTGAATTTCTGTAATTACCTATAATTATGGACATCACTTCTCTAGTCAAACAGATGTAGACAAAGAATTCTGTGGCCTCATTTGAGTTCCCCCTATGATCCCTCTCCCCCACAGACTTCCTGACTTCCTCTCAGCACCAGCATCTTCCTTGCATCCTGATGCTGGCCTATTCCTCTCTCTGGCTCTCAGGAGCAGTGCAAAGGGGTGCAGGAGCCAGGGTGCAGCAGAAACAAGCCACTGCCTGCCTCCTGCTGAGTCTCCAGGCTGTAGGACCCCAGCGCAGACCCTGGCTCAGACCCCAGAGCAGACCTGCTCGGCTTTGCACAGCCCAAATGGGGTCAGCACAGAGGGCTGCACGCAGACCTTCTCGTGTGCAAGTATCAACTCATCTTCCCCAGACAGCCAAAGGTAGAGTGGCTGTCGTCAAGCCCACGCTGAGTGGTGTGCTCGGCACTCGCGGAGAAGAAAGCTCAGGTCCCGCAGAATCAGGCAACCAGCCCATAGCATGGCTGAAACAAAAGCTGGCCCAAGGAGGAGGGTAGCAACACACTACAGAGTTTCCAACACTGATCCCTCCCAGGTACACAGCTCTGCTGCTCCTCTCTGCCCAAAGCCCTGCAGGTCTCAGCCTCCTCTCCGGTTGCACCCACACAGCCTTCTCCTCTTTGCCTATCATCCACCCATCTTCCAGTTACCACCTTGGAGACCCCTGTGCTGGCTTCCCCTATGCGAAGTCACCTTGGAGACCCCTGTGCTGGCCTCCACTGTACCCCTGCAAAGGGCCTGGATGGAAGATGCTGCGTCTGCCTGGGATGTCTTCACACGATGCAGCCCTGGCTCGTTCTTCCCTCTGCAATTCCCTACTCCAATGACACGTTTTCGTGGTGTCTCCTCCAAGCACCACCCCTCCAGCCAGTGGACCAGGACAGTAGCCCCGCCCTTATCTCCCCAGGGTACATTCCAAGATCCCAGAGATCCTGAAATCATGGAGAGAGTCAAATCCTATACAGGTTATTTTTTTTCCTACACTTACATAGTTATGATAAATTTTAATTTATAAAGGATTAATAACTAATGGTACAATAGAATAATGGAGGGCTGGTGAGATAGCTCAGCAGAGTAAATGCCTGAGTAGGCAAACCTAGGGACCAGGGTTTCATCGTGAGCACCACAGGCTGCACTGGCTCCAAACCAAGTGCACAGAGCTGGCCACTGAGACCGGGCATAGTGGTACATGCAGCAATCCCAGAGCTGGGGAGTCTGAAAAACAGGAAGATCACTACAAGTCCAAGCTGCATAGTAAGACTCTGTACCAAATACATCAAAATAATAATAATAATTACATGAATAATAAAAAAAATTAAAAATATAATGAAATAGAACAATGGTAGCTAGTCATGGTGGTATATATCTAGTATCCAAGCACTCAGAAGGCTGAGGTAGGGGGATCGCCAAGGTCTAGGCCCACCTGGGCTACAGAGTGAGCTCAAGACTAGCCTGAACTGCAAAACAAGACCCTACCTCACACACACACACAAAGAACACTTGTAATAATAAGCCATATGAAAAACTACATAAACACGGTTTTTCTCTGTCAAAATATCTAAATTCTTTACTGCATTACTGCAATATTTTAGGCAACTGGTGGACTTCAGGCAACTGAAACTTCACAAAGGAAAATAGGGGTGGAGGGGGACCAGCTACTGTTCATGGCCCTACACTGTGTCTGTCCCAGCCCCATGCAGGCTCTGTGAGAGTGGGGTCTCACCTACACGGTTGGTACCTCCAAGCCCCTGCAAGGCCAACCTTCAGAGCTGCTCACTGAGTATCTGCTGAACATGGAGGGGCAGGACCACAAAGCACAGGGGCTATAGTGTCTGATATGCAGGCAAGGGTTTGTGATTTGTTTTAATTCTTACTTGTAGGCTCTAGGGTTATAGGTCTCAGGACTGACTGTGTCAAGGCTGGGGAATTAATTCTACTAACCTCACTGTTTCACAGGATGCTTTAGGTCTAAAATGATACCCAAGAAAGAGACACATAAATAAAGTCCTAGCATGAGCAAATCAGCAGTCCACAAACGAGTCTGCAGGTGAGGGAAGTGCGGAACACTGACTCACCACCGTCTCCTCCAGGCCCTTCAGGTCTTCTCTGGCCTGTTCCCTTTTATCGTTGAGCAATCTGAAACACAAAATAGACTCATCAACCACCAAAGGGGAATCAGAAGGAGACAGGCACTATCTGCATCTACAAATAAATAAACTAAATAAGCCAACACACACACAAGTAGCGTGGTCTGTTTGTAAATTAGCTCCATCTAATGGAATATCTGGGTCTCAGAATCAGGAAAGTAAGAGTGTTTATGATCTCCCAGGGATGAAAGAGAACAGGAGATATTTAAAGTGCACTCACAAGAGCTTTTCCAGTTTCATTTCTCTCTCTTGGTCCTCTATTTTCAGCTTGTTATAATCAGAACTGAGCTTCTCCTGTTCCAGTTGCAGTTTCTGATTCAAACTGAAATGGGGAGGAAAAGCAATATATTCCAAATCAGTCTCAAATTCTGAGTCATCTAGCTAAAACTGTGGTTCTGTTCCAACCCCATTAGTTCTGTGCAATAAAGGCAGCAATTCGTGAGGATCTTGAGGGATCAGAGAAGAACCTTACAGCTTCTTCCCTGTCCAAGTGAAAACTAATTTCTGGGGAATGTGGAGAGGGCATGAAACAAAGGCTTTGAGGATGTACTTATAAGTTGGCTGTGTGCAAGAGCCTCTGGGAAACAATAATACACTGGGGGAGGGCTGATGCTTTAGAATAGAAAAAGTGTCCCCTTAGAATCTGCCTGCTTCCTGGACTGCACAGATGGCAAAAATCCCCTGGGGTAGCCTTATTCAGCCATGGTGACCTGTCCCCCACATCTCCCAAGTCCAAGTGCCTGGCTGAGGCAGAGACAACTTCCACTCTGTGACCTAAGAGGAGAGGTTCAGAAAGAGGAATGATGAAGAGCGGAGTTGGGCTCTAAGGGAAACAGAAGCTCACCATCTGGTTGGGACTCTTGGTCAACATTCACACGAGACCAGTAGGCACCCGACCTTGAGTGCATCCCTGCCTCGGGACAGTAATGGAGCAGAATATATGCTGCGTGAAGGGAAGCCCAGGGTCATTTCAAAGGCAAAGACCATCCACCAGCTGGCCCTGCTCTTTCTCACCTGCTTTTCCCCTCCTCCCTCTCTCTCCCAGCTGAATATGTCAAGGTTGATTCATCAGAGTAATGAACAAAAGAGAAGCATATCGTGAGAGGTGGCACGGGGGAGGCCTGGAAGGAGAAGGGGAGAGGGATGCCAGGCGCTGTCCTCCCTTGGTGGACTGTATGCACAGAGCCCATCCCATTGTGGAGCTTTTTGCTTCAGCTGCCATTTAGCTCTTCCACAGCGCAGATGCACTGTGCAAATAGCTCGCATACACAGAGAGGAGATCTGGATCAGTAGTCTGGAGAATTAAACTCTTAACTCCAATCTGATTCCAACCTTAAGTAAAATAATGTAACCAGGCTTCTCACATGGAAATATGTTTCTTCATCTATAGGAAGAGGAAAGGAAGCCTTGGTCTAGTGGGAGGGGTGCCAGGGGATGGAATGACATTTCATTGTCATTGTTTTCTTTATAATCTTATGCTTTTCATTGGGAACATTCAAAACCATTATTCCACAAAAGGGCTTAGAGAATGCCAAGGGAATCCACTGTGCAAAATCATTAAGAAGCCCCAGAAGGGGACCCAGAGGCCCTCAGGGCTGGGAGACTACAGCTGCCTATGAAACTAAGGTAAAGGCTGAGCTGAGTGAGGAGGGAGTGTTATGGAACAGGGGCTCCCCTGCATCCCCACCAATGCAGGGACACAGCCACAAGGGCAGAGGCCCCTGGGTTGACTTGCAGGGATCATTCCTGGCACTATGAACCACAGCACCACAATAGGTGACCAGGTGGCTGTGTGGTGCAGTAAACAGGTGCATGCTGGGCTGAGGTAGTGGCAAGAGTTGTCTTCTCTGGAATTTATAAACCTATCCAAACCCCCATGCCAAGCCCAATTGCTTTTCTTGTACTTTCACACAGCCTCCTCATCACCTGGGGCAGGTGTCTGCCAGCAGAGTTACCAATAATGTGACCTTGCCCCAGGTTGGAGTGTGACAAAAGGTGCAGCTGGGCTCACCTGCCACCTGCCTCCCTAGAGCCCCAGAAGGATGGACTCCAGATGGGAGAACAGACCTCAGGGCAGCGCGCCCAGCCGAAGGTGACACCACAGAAGAGCACAGAGGCCCTAGAGTGAGGGGACTGGCCCTGTGCCAAAGGCCAAAGCCCCCCATGCTGGCCCAAGAGGACTGAGCCACTTCTGTGCCCTGCAAGCCCCCCGCCAACTCACTCCCGAATCTCATCAATGATTTTCTGCTTCTCTTCAATTTCATCTCGAAGCCTGGACAGCTGCTTCTGGTGAGCTTCCCGGTGGCTCTCCATCTGCTGCTCCAGCGCCCTCTGTAAGCCAGGCCAGAAGAAATGTGTCATCCACTCATTGGCACCCAGCCCACACTGTGACAAGCCCTGGATCCAGATCTACCTCCCTCGATGTGGGCCCAAAATGAAGCGAGTTTCTGGCTCTGTGCCCTCAGCACCTGGCCTTGCTTTATTGGGACAGCACAGCCCAAAGATGTGTAATAAAACTGAGTAAGCCCTAGAAGTAAATCAGCCTACTGATTGAAGAGAAAGTTCCCCCGACCTTCTGCCACATGGCCCATCCAGCCTGGTTGGTTAACACATAGCCACTTACTACCCAAGTAACTCCCTCACAGGAACCACGTGGCTTGTGTGAGCCACGAGCTCTTTCTCACCTGTAAAGTTGAGGTCCAGGACCCCACCCCGCTCCAACTGTGGCCCTGTGACAATGTCCTTGGGACACCTGTATACCAATGGGTAGTGGGGAGAGGAGACAGGCTTGTCTGGCTCCTTGGGCTGGCACAGGGCCACGCTTTAACTGCAGCCTTCTGTTCCACAAGCCTCATAGTCTGCTCAGAACTAGTCAAAATTCTAACATATCTTACTCATCTGAAAGCCTTCCTTCTCAGTCATTTTCTTTTCCTAATTAAAGTGTGACCAGTAAAGATCAGTTTGTGTCAGATGGAAACTCAAATTGGGAGTGTTTTTTTACAAAACTGAAGAAAAAGGTTTCCTCCCACACAGGGATGGAGGAAATATGTGTGTTCCTTTACCTTTGACTCTGGAACAGGGAAGACAAAGGTGTTAATGTAACACAACCTTGTCTGTGGCTACCTTTTTCTGTAGAGTGTGTGGCCATCTCACGCCAGGCCAGGCCACATTCTAAGAACAGCTCTGAATGCCTAGCCCTGGGCCTCCCTTCTCCTGCCTCCATGGGCCTGAAGGTGGCAGACTTTCCTAGAACAAGAAAACCCAGTCCGAATGCACTGAGCGCACCCTTGGCCTCATGAAAAGGCAGCTGTACACACCTTCATCTCCTCGGCATCCTGTAGCCGCGTCAGATGTTCCTTTTCCTTATCCTGGAAACTGACTTCGTGCATTTTTTCTGTTGTGAATTTTAAGTGATGATTTAAGATTACTGATAGGACTCAACCAAAAACAAATAAAAAGGCAAAAGACAAGAAAAATGGCAATAGAATGAAAAAGGAGCTTTCATCACCAATCACAGCCAGGGCATAAAGGAAAGGGGCTCCCAGCAGACCCCTGAGGCTAATGCCATGGCTGACCTCTTGGGCAGGGCTGCTTTAGGGTCCAGTCTGGGCTCCTCAGGGACAATGGCGACTACGGGGCAAAAGGCGTTAAGTGGAAGCAGCCCCCAGAGCAGCACCCTGACTCCAGTTCCTCACACTTTGCAAGGCTTGTTTTCCACCTGCCTCCAAAAGCAACCCCGAGGTCACGTACAAAAACATGCTCTGCAGATCATAAAGCACTCTCAGAATGTTAGGTGGCACCTGGACTCATGCCACTGGTAGAATTCCAGATTGAGCCAATTTACCTCCCATAGGTAGGCTGTTTATTTTCTAAGAAAATCTGGAACAAGAAAACAATCTAAGACTGAGATCAAGGGAGAGGGAAATAAAGCACAGCACTCCACCATTCCACAGGAGGCCTCTGTGGACCCAGGCTGATGTGGCCCCAGGTCTCCAAGTACCCGAACTGGTGGAGATCTGGGAATGAGAGGGACAGCTGAGGAGCCGAACACAAGAACAGAACTGCGCAAGACAGTGGTGTCACTTTAATCCTTGCTTGTTCCCTAGCCAGGCCCACTCTACTTGAGGTCTTCTCTGTTTTCATTTCTACTCAGTGGCATCACTGCGGGAACCATGGATAGGATGGAAAATTTTTTTCCATGTACCCTTTTTTGTAGTGGGGGCTATTCCTAACATCCATTTTTTTTTTTTTTTTTTTTTTTTCTGGAACTGGGGATTGAACTCAGACCCTTGCACTTGCCAGGGAAGTGCTTATTCCATTGAGCCATCCCCCAGTCCCTAATTCCATGTTTTAGCACAGGAAGAAAGTGTCACAAAGTTATAAGTAAAGACAGTAGATTGACTTTTTTTTTTTTTTGAAACAAAATGTACTTACTAGGCAAATCAATATGCAACATCCATAAAGGGAATTTTTAAAAAAGGGTAATATAATCACTAGTCCTACTACCTATCAAAACTATTTTGGATATTTCTAGGAGTACAAGAATCCATTTGGTTTTAGTAGTTATAAACGCAATAAAAATTTTGTACTACGATTTCTAATCTAACTATATTATTAGTATTACTGTACATCCTTATTTTACCTCCAATGTGAAAAGATACCTTATTAAAATTTATTTAACATTAAACATTTAGGTGGCTTTTTTCCTTGCTTTCTTTTTTTAATAGTTGTTTTGTATTGCCTGATCTAAAATTCTTCACTGAATACTTGAGATTTGAGGATCAAAAGTTATAGGGAAACGTTATTTAAATCGCCTTTCAAAACAACTATATGTTCTTTTCAAACTAGAATACATGTGTTTGGTCTCACATTATACATGCCTTAATCCTGTTCCAGTTCTGCATCAGTACTTACTCTGGGAGTCCTGAGCCTACACATCCATATATATGAAGTCGTTTCCTGTTCGGTAGGTACCAACTGTCAAAGGGAAGAGCTCATTCAAGAGCAGAGGGTGCCAAGCTAGCCGTGGTGGGAGCTCAGCCTTTGTACTAAGAGCAATAGAATTTGAGGGAAGGATGAGGCACAGGGTTCAGGTACAAAACAGAATCTGAAAGTTAACACTGTCCACTGGGACACAGCATGGTGGTCGGCTCAGAGCAGGTAGAGGACAGGGCTCTTGGGAGACCTCAGTTTTCCTAGATGGTGACAATAAGACAAAAAAAGAGCAGAACAGCAGGAAACATGGAGGGTTGAAGGAACATGCCTTGGTGACTGACTAGAGGATGATGGTAGGGTTGGGGAAGATTCCTACTGGGATATCTGGGTGGACTGACAGACGAGGTGAAGATGAACAGATTCTGAGCTGCGCCGGCCTTTTAGAAGTGTCTCTTTCTCTTTTTTCTTAGAGTTATGGCTATTGATTTCAATAGACCTAGGCATGCTTTAATTGAGTAAAACTAAACAGCATGACTCCAGCCAATTGGACTATGTCTTATTTAGGTTGAGTATTTGACACCTGCAAGACTGTCAAATATTTACCTTGGGCCCGGAGTTTGGCCAGCTCTTCGCTGAGGGAGTCCTGGGACTCTTCCAGCTGTCTCCGCTTCTGTTCCATGTTCTGCATGTAGTCTGTCAAAGATTTGATCTTGGCTTCGTGCTTCAAACAAGAAAACAAGTCAAGGAGAAGCATGAACAACTGGCAAATGGCCCTCCTGGCCTGTTAGAGACTGTCAGGAGATTACAACTGAGGCGCTGTTCTTCACCCTGTTCCGAGTACCTGGAACAGGTACATCTTCCAACTGAAGCCCACAGTGGTTTCCCTCCTCATGGATAAGGGTGCTGCTTGGCCAGGAGTGTGGCTCAGTGGCACAACACAAGGCTGGCATACATGAGGCCATAGTTGTGATCCCCAGGGCTGTGGTAGGATGTGCGGCAGGGAAGAAAAGGGAGCTAGGAAAACATCCAGGTTGAAGGCCTCATTTCCTGGACATGCACCACTAAATTCTACCTTCGAATCATATGCTTTTTGTCCTTCAGACACAACATTCCCATCTCAAGGACTTGGCATTCTACATCTCCCTTTCGGAGAAGCATTCCTTCCTACAGAACCCCCCACACACACACATACCTTGGCTAGTTTCTTATCACTTATACCTCAACATTTTCTTATAGCATTTGGAAAAGACTTACTTTCTCTTTCCACTTTACTTGTTAGCTCCATGAAGGCATAGAGTATATGCTTAAGAAAAGCTAATAGGAAAATGAATGAATGAATGAAGATCAACAGCTGAGCAGGGTCAGTGGGATAAGCAGATAGAACAGGCAACCTGCTTCCCCTTCAGATCCCAGGAGTTCACATTTAAATAAGAAGACCCTGAGTACTGTATTATAATGACATAACTGCTTCAGAAAATGCACTTCTGTTAGAGTAGTTATTTGGTAAGGATAGTCCTTGGGAAGAGGATGCATGTAAACAAAGAAGATAGCATTTACACTGGAAATATTCCAACAGATTCTCTAGCTCAAATCACAAAACAGATCCCAGGTTTCCACTGCTTTTGAACCCCAGGAAATAACTACTGAAGCCTTGGCTGTGTGACTCATAGCACAGCATAGCACAGGGTTATACCTAATGGCAAACTGTGCTTGTTGCTAAGATAGAAAGGACTTTCTAACTGAACCCCAAGACTGCTTAATCCTCTTGACTTGGATCTCATGTACCTAAGTCAGTACAGTCTGGTTATTTGACCTCATTCATTTACACAGAGTACAGGTGAGCCAGTTCCAGCACCAGCTCATAGGGAGCACAGGTACAGCTGGACATGGAGCTGGTATGTCCAGCTGAGAAGAAAGGACAAGGGGAGGGGAGGGAAGGCAGGGAGATGAGGGGAAGGAAAGAGAGACTTTTCTTCTCACCTTGGCCCCCAAATATCACAGGCACAATTACCTAAGTCCATACTGTTGGAATCACAGAAGATCTAAAATCAGAACTGATAGGGCTGGCCAAATAGTGCAGCAGATTAAAGGGCCTGCAAGTGGGCACAGGGGCCAGGAGTTCAATCCCTGGGCCTGCCATGCCAGCCCTGACCCTGGGCCATGCTGAGACTGCAATTGAGACTGGGTGTGGTAGTGCGTGCCTGTAATCCCAGCTCTTGGAAGGCTGTAAACAGGAGAATCACTAGGAGTACAATCTAGTAGTGAGACCCTGAACACCCTGCAGACCCTTCCATAAAATACAAAAAAAAAAAAAAAAGAACTGAAGTGCACCACTCCCTAAGGTTTACTTTTTCTCAACTTTCATTAGTTATAAAAATGTGGTTTATAAATCACAATACTCATAAAATATAAAATATATACCAAGTCTAGAAAAGTGGCATAAATTTCACCCATCAACCACTCAAACTTACTATTTTCCCCCTATATCTCATTTTAGATGTAGAAAAATGTATTTTTCAAAGTTGAAAAACATAGCACAGCTATAGATATTTTCATTTTCACTTAACTTTATGCAATATTTTCCAGTGGCTAAGTTTATAGATTTTCTTTATATGAGCTTCATAATTTTCTTCCATGTAGGCTTGTTATTAGCCCATCAATTGATAGTTGGGTAATTTATCTTAGCATAACATAAAATAATGCTATATTCAATAATTTTCACATAAGCTTTTAATTTTTTAATCAAGAAATGATAATAACATGAAATAATTATTATTTTCATTACCAATAAGAATATAAGTGAAATTACTGCACCAAAGTATGTTTTGATTTTTATGGTTTTATATTTCCCAGATGCTTTCTAAAAAGACTGCCCAAATTATACTCCTATCAACAATACACGAGCTTACCAACTTTGGCATCACACAGCAGTGCTGAATAATCTTTCCAGTGTAGCTTTGCTCACTATGTGAGTTATAAAACTGATCCTGGTGCTTCCACTTTAGACAAGGAAGCTGGACAAATTTCTGTGGTTATTTACTGTGCTACTTGACTGTCTAATGAAGCACATTTTTGTCTGTCTTTCAGGGCAGTTTGACACAACAGCACATGTCAGTATTTGTTTTCCCAATGACTGGCTGTTTTCATGCTTGCTGTAACTCCACACAACCAAACTTGCCATGGAAACCTCAAGCCCAAATGGCAACCTTAGATAGTCTAGCACCTCAAGAAGCTGAGCTGCTGCTTTCTGAAGCTATCTTGCTAGAATGAAATATCACTCCAAGGGAAGAAGAGCAGTTTTGTTCACTAAGCACATAAAATGTACACTGGGGCTTGAAAAAACTTTCAAGACCTGGGCTTTGGGTTCACACGCACTTCAGTTTGGGTTCCAGGGCTGCCATTCTGCACTGGCTGCACATGTTCAGACAACATATTTATTCTCAGGGGCTGGGAGATAGCTCGGTAGAATAAGTGTTTGCCTGGCAAATGCAAAGGCCTAAGTTCAATCCCCGGTTCTACCAAAAAAAAAACCCATATTTATTCTCAGCTTCAGTTCCTTATCAGAAAAAGAGGATCATCTTACCATGACTTTTTAAAACATCAAGTAAGATAAAGCATATAAACCACCTAGCAGTTATGGCACACAGTAAACAATAAAATTTTACCTGCTACGGCTTTTTTTTTTTAATGTATTTAGTAGAGGGTCTACAGGATCTCACTGTATAGAAGGGACTCCTAGTGATCCTCCTGTTTTCAGCATCCCAAGCTCTGGGATTACAGGCATGCACCATCACACCCACTCTCAAATGCCTCCTCAGCACGTCTTCCTAAACAGACGCTTTAATCCGCTGAGCTATCTGGCCAGCTTTGCTATTTGAATATCATTAATAATACTTATTCATGACTTTAATCCCATGATTAGCATAATTAATTCTGTAAAAATTAATAGTAGCTGCAGAAGTTTCTGTATCTTTAATTGTACCTGTGGTAGAAAGTAAAATATGTAGGAATGTTGACAGCTTTAGAGATTCTACTGCACTTGCACATATATCATATAAACCCAATTTATCTATCCATCCGTCAAAAGATGGAAATATAAAGATACACCCTTTAAAAAGAAAAATGGCTCATGGGAATTGATGTTATTCACACAGCAAAATCTAGCTTAATTAACTTGGGCTGTCCTTGGCAGAGGAGGCCGTGCTTATGTGACGCAACGCGCCCGAGCATCCGGGTACCCAGCACTAGCGCCAGATGTTGCAGTGGGAGCACAGGAGTGGGGCTAAGGGGAGGGAAGGGGCTGCACACCTGGGAGATGAGCAGCTGGCAAGCTGCCAGCTCCCTCTCGCTGGCGTTCATCTTCCTGTTGGAATCCATCTGAGCACTCTCCAACTGCTTGCTGCGGTTCACCAGGGACTTGACCTCTGACTTCATCTTGCTGATGTACAGGCGGGCCATGGTGAACTCCTCTTCAATGACCCCGTTCACATCTGCCAACTGACCACAGGAGAAACACACTCAAATACTGCTTACAAAAAATGTAGATATTGGGGAAAAAGTCTAAAGGTCCACTCACCCTCTCGAGCCAGACCAGGGACTTTTAGGATGTCCACAGACTTTTGGCTAAGAATCTCTAATCGTAGGGAAAGGTGAAAATTACCATATATTCAACCCTCAATTCTTTGGATCACAGGTAAAAATGCCAGCAAAAAACTTCTACCAAATATCCTCAATCAGATTCCCCACCGCCACGACCAGGGATTGAACTCAGGCCCTTGTGCTTGACAGTGAAACACTTATTCTACTGAGCCATCGCCCCCAGCCTCTTAATCAGATTTTTTCATTGCAGCTGATTTGTAGGATAAGAGATGACATCAAATGAAAACACATTGAAGATTTTAAAAAAGAAAATAACTCTGATAAATAACTCAGTGTCTTACACTATCTCTATAAGGGCAGTGTGATCTAATGTTCCCATAGGTGGCCCTTAATCCCTATAACAATTCAAGCCAAAATTCCAGTTATGTTCTTGATATTCTGTTCATTCGTGGGGAGCAGCAGCCCAATGCCTTTAATGTTTCTAGAAGAAATTACTGAACTTTAAAGAAATTTCTACACAGTCCTCACACAGAGAACCTGGCGACTACGAAGATGCCATTCATGCCAAGTTCCTTCCTGATCAAGGATTTTCGCTGCATGACTTTTCATTGCTGCCAATCTATTTTTTCTTACTTTTTCATGTGTGTTTTTTCCAGGGACTCAGTTGTTGTCTAGCTCCTTATTTAAGATCATTTGACGACCATCACTCTAAAGTTACCTTTAGAAAATTCTGCAAGTACCTCTGTGATGCGTACAACTGGCTTCTAACTTTCAGAGCTGGTTTCTACTGGAAACCAAAATTTGGAAGTCCCTCACTGTTTGGCGGCTCGACATTCGCAGACTCACTATTCCATGGGTTTTCAAAACATATTAATCTAAATTATTTATTGAAGATTTTCTGCTATATCTCGGTCTTTTGCACTAGTCTGTAGTACTCTATATGTATTTATATATGTAGTGTTTATGGTTTTGAGTTTTCCTAGAAAATTGAAAATATACAAAACTATATTAAGATGTTAATTCTAACATTAAAATAATATTAAATCGAAATAAGATACACGGGGTTGGTCAGATAGCTCAGCGGTATAAAGTGCCCACTTAGGCAGAGCGCAGTGGCCAGTTTGATCCCCTGCGTGCCATGCCGGCCCCAACCCTGGGGCGTGGGACCTTGACTGAGACTGGGCATGATGGCCCGCACCTGTAATCCCACTCTTTAGGAGGCTGAAACAGGAGAATCATGGGCTGGAGAGGTGGCTCAGTAGGATAAGCACTTCCCTGTCAAGTGCAAGGGCCTGAATTCAATGCCTGGTTCCACAAAAAAGAAAAAAAAAAAAAAAAAACAGGAGAATCACCAAGAGTCCCAGCTACAGCTACATAGTGAGGCCCTGCCCTAAATAAAGAAATAAATAAAATACACCATTTACAGTGTATATATATTTTAGTGGATGAATACACACTGTACTGTACAGTATACGTATATTGTTAAAATTAGGTAGGTTTACAAGTTTAGAAAATGGTTAAAAACATTAGAAGTGAGCCAAGGAGATAGCTCAGAGGAATAGTGCTTGTCTTGGCAAGCACAAGCTCCTAAATTCAACCCCTAGTACCACAAGAAAAAAGTGTTTTTAGAAGTGTAGGAAAGGTTTATAAAGCCTTAATACATGTATTAAGGCTTAATATGTATAATATATATATATATATATATATATATATATATATACTACAATAAATATAATGCCTCTACTTCACTGATTTTCACTTACTACAAGGGTGTCTGGAACTACAACCTCTGCGATAAGTGAGGGACCACTGCTGTAGTGCGTCATTCAGGATGGAAACCCATCTGAGCCATCTCCCTCGCCCCCCATTTGCTGAGATAGGATCGCTGTACATGTAGCCTTACAAGCCCTGGAAGACAGCCCAACCAAAGGAGCCAAAAAAAAAAAAAAGATAGGTATGCAGCTACATTCTCTTAATTCATTGATCAGAGGCATCTCCACTAATAGTATTTGTGCATGGAGTATCATGCATGCACCTTGTGCAACAGAGGGCCAATACGAAAACAATGTGCAGTGTATAAATTGTTGAATCTGTCAAAAAAAAAAAAAAAAAAAAAGGGAAAACCTACTACTATTATGGACTACTAGATTATATTGAAATATTTTGCAGAACTCATGCACCTATAACATTTAAATGACAATGGAATACCCTTGACAAAACTAAACAAAAGGGGGGATACAAATGAACAACCATTTTGTATCTGTATATTCAAAATATGATAAATATACAGCTACTTTCTCTTAATTCAATGAATAGAAAGATTTGTTCTGATAGTGTTTGTGGACAAGATATCATGTCTGCATCTTGTACAATGAATATCCACTAAGACCACAATATGCAATGTATTATCTATTGAAACTGTCCTATTAATTGATTTGAAACTGTCTCATTGCTATGTTTCTCAATAAAATTATTTTTAAAAAAGAAAAAAAACACACGTGTATACTTCTGCTACCCACCAGAGGGCAGCCTAGCACCTCAGGAAAGGGGTGCCAGTGTTGCTGGATGCTAGCTTCAAATGGCCCAACACAATGACTACAGCCAGGACTTTTGACATCCCCCGCAGTATATTCACCCTCCCTGCCCACTTGTGTCATGTTGTCTTCAACATATGCTAACTATTGTTCAGCCAACATTTGAAGTTGGTAACATCAATATCATGAAAATCAGTAGCCAAGGCGAAGTACACTCAACAGTGCTAAATACAGCAGGGAGCTTTCCACACTTCAGTGACAGTAGTTATTCCTGATGTCAGCATCCACCAGTAACAGCAATGAAACACAAGGATCAGTTATGACTCTTTCATTGTGAAGGTCTGGCTAAGTCAGGTGCATTATATCTCTGACTGCCAAACACTGGCTACCTCATTAAATCATTTTTATAATTCAAAAGTACTAAGATACTTAGTATCTTTGCGAGGTGAAGAAAGCCTCGAGTATTTAAATTCAGCTTTTGGGGCAGAGGGGATGGCTCCGAAGAATAAGCACTTCCCTGGCAAGCACAAAGGGCCTGAGTTCAATCCCCGGTTCTGCCAATAAATAAATAAATAAATAAATAAATAAATAAATAAATATTATTCTTCTTTGTAGCTTTGTTCTTCTGCCTTTGTTGTTCATTGGTCTACCATGGACCAAAGATGAAAATCACCTTCCAACACCTGACCAGATGTGTCCCACACATGATCCAGCTTCTGCGAAAGATAAAGACTGTTTACTGCTCTGTTGGGAAAATGCTACTGAACTGAGAGCTTGGGTTGCCCCATAAAGAACACCTGTTCTCTGGGTCTGGCCAGATAGGACCCTTCATCTTCTGTGCCCAGGTCCTGGGTAAGTGGAGGAAGAGTAAATATGTATGCATACAATGACTGGATTCCTCAACAGTGAGAGCTGGTATTTCTTTCTCCCCAAAGAGACCATGATTTCTGAAGCTTGCACCTATTCCTGGGAAACATAAAGGAGATTTTGAGTCCATATCTAGTGAGGAAAACCTGATACTCCTGTAATTCCAGCATTTGGGAGGCTGAAAACAGGAAAATCACTGTGTACTGAGACCCTGTAGGTCCCATAGACCCTGTCCTAAATGCATTTAAAAAGAAAAGAAAGAAAGAAAAACCAATATGCCAAATAAAGTTTCTGACTACTACTGAGTTTATATATTTAGTGGTATCATGTTCAAGAGTTTTCAGTAATTTCAGAGCACTACTATTTCAAAGCTAATGACCAGAGTTTATTCCTGAAATGGTATTTCTAACTCACCAGGGAGTGTCCAGATAAGGCAATGTGATCTAGAATGGAGGACCTGCATAACAGGAAAGAGCACGCCATCGTGAAATACGGAAAGGTGCACCCAGCTCTCACCTGGCTAAGTGGAGGGAGTCACCCTATCACCACCCCATGTCTCCATGGCTGTGAGGTGTGAGGCACAACTCCACTCCTAAGCCAAGTAAAATGTAAATGAGGTGAGCGCACACATTTAAGGCATACAGCTTAGAACAAACTAAAAGAAATCAATGTGACTACGAGGAAAATTCAGCGACTGATGCAATGCATTTCGTTCACTCTACCTCAGCTTTGACTTCTTATTGTCATTGAAACTTGCTAACTACCCATGTTTCCCTCACCTCTATGCAATTCATGGCTAGGCTCCTGGACATTTTTGTTTTGAGACACAGCCAGTGATCAGGTACATGAAGGAAGGGACTCATGAACACACCTGGATAAAATGACACCAGGCTCATCCCATTCTGTTGACTAAACCAAATACTGCCTGGACCCTGGAAATGTTTCAAGACAGAACTGAGATAGGAAAATACTGGAGTGGGGGGTAGCTGCTATTTCCTGGGTGTTCAGATTCATCGTATCCTGGAACTGAGGGCTGAGAGAGTCTCTGACAGCCATTCTTTGTCCTACCTGGGCTCCTATCAGGAGGGACCTTAAAAGAACTGAGTAGTATTTTAAGAACTGAAATACAAGGTCACTGGAACAGATTATTTCTATGTCAAAGTAATGACTGTATCAATTGACTGTCATAACCAATAAGAGCAGTCCCTGTACCTGTTATGACAGATATAACAAATACATGTTGAAATCCTGGAATTTCTGAGCTGATAGCTTTGAGATTATATCTGGCATCGAGTCATCATTTCACAAAGTAGGAAAATGAAGAAGAAGAAATGCACCAAGTTGCCCAGCTTCCTACAAGTCCTGTTAGCTCTCACTGCCAGAACAATCAAGTCAACAATTATAAGGAAAAAAAGACTTTAAGAATATGATGATTTATAAGTGAGTTATCAATAAAATTAACTAGGGCATCCAAAGTCTAGAATCCTAAAATAACCACAAAAACATCCAATAGTCTTCAAAAATAATCTCAATCATATTTCAGATTCCCAAAGGTAAGGACTTCTTTTTTAATGCCAGAGCACCCAGACACACGTTGATTTCATTAGCATTTTCATCAGCTCTATTTTAAAAATAGCATAAAATACCTTCCTTTATCGTTATCTGCAGCAGGCGCCAACATCTCATAAATCACACCCCCTTCATATTGTGAGTGCCATTTAATCAACCCAATGTCAGGATTTTATTGCTCAACACCAACATATGGTTCTAAAAATTAAATCCTCAAATATAAAGCCACCGAACTGGAAATTAATGGGATTAACCCTATAGAACCTGAGAATTCTGTGCTAAAATTAAAATTCATACACAAGGATTTATGAAATATTCAGTTACAATAATGGTTCCTTGAAAGAATGATCACATTTACAAGAGGGCTACACTCTAAGTCTAGGCCCGGCACACCATCCAAGGGCTCCCCTATTTCCCAGTAGTCTATAAATGGTAACCTAACCTTGAGAAGCATTTCTAGGATTTAACAATCCCAACTCACAACACAAGTGTCCCCACTAAGCAAACTGGTGGAAAATTCAGCCTTGTTAAAAGCAAAATGGCTGAACTCAAAAAATTCTATTTCGGGGATTTGGGAGAAAATAGGCAATATAATACCACTTCCCAGCTCAACAATATCAACACTCTTTTATCGATAATAACTGCAAGGTATATAAGATATATTATTTTAAAGCCATAATTATCAAAATACTATGTATTAGCAGAAAGTCTAGATCAATGAAATAAGATAAAAACCAGAAATAGTCCCCCATGCTTTGAAGTCCAGTGGAAATGCCATTTTCTTAACAGTTGGCCATTCAGTAGTCCATCACTATCTCACAGTTTGGCTTTTACAGACTGTTTTGCAAGTTTTTAAAAAACATTAAATCATTTATCATGGATATTGTGGGATTTTGTAGTACTTTACAGTATGTGTACGTTGTTAAAATTACATTGGTTTATGAGTTTAGAAAATGGTTAAGAACATTAGAAGTGTTTTTAAAAGTGTAGGAAAGGTCTGTAAGAGTGTTGGAAGGGTTTATGAAGCTTTAAAATACATACAATTACTAAAATACAATGACGCTGCTTAGCTGATTTTCACTTATCTCAGGGATATCTGGAATGTATCCTCCAAGATTAGTGAGGGACCACTGAATGTGAAACTTATTTTAATGTACTTTATACCTCAATAAAACTTTTTAAAGATGTCTCCACTTTATTTGTGTGGTTAATTACAATAACATCCCCACATTGTAGCACACTGTCAACTACTGTTAGCCAACAGTATTTTTATTTTCCCTTTTCCCTCTAGTCTCAGCTTCTGGAAAATTCCATACCAACCTCCTCTTCTGTTTCTTGCTATCAGGAAATCCAGTGTACACAACTCCAGGGGATTAACAATGATCATTTTAAGCCAATTATAGTAATCCTATTCACTTTTGCTTTCCCAGCTTCCCTTGCCTAACAGTTTGGTGTGGTCATAGTTCTAGTTCTGGCCAATGAGCTATAAGGGTCTGTCTACTAGGAACTTATGGAATATATTTCCCTCTTGGATGGAAGTAGCCTTTTTAGCCCACCCTGCCTAGGATTTTGAGTGTGGATGTAATGACTACAGCAGCTGTCTTGCTACCATGACACAAATCCTAAGGATCCTTGTTGTCTAACAAGATGAGAACAATAGAGAAAAGGGCTGGGCGCTTGACACTATTGCGGTACTTCACTGAATTGAAATCTGCTTATCAAACTTCAGTGTGCACACTTGAAATGCAGATTCAGAAGTAGTGGCCTGAGTTACAGCTTCCGAGTCTCTGCCATGAGTCCTGGTGTTGTCAACCCCACAGAACATGAACGTCCTTGACTTCGCATATTATGGGTAATTAAATCTGCTTTTATTTCTTAAGCCACTGTTAGAATCCTATTACCATTGGACGCAAACTTTCCTAATTCATATTGATCTGTTTGAGACTTTTTACTGTGCTGAGTTCTTAGGGAAAACAAGCAATATTCTGAGACTACAACTGTTACTTAAGCAATCCAACTCCAAACGTCTGTGACATTGGCAAATAAGTCTGAGGAATAAATCAATTCACATAAAACCAACCAAGATTTGAAGAGAGTCCATAAATTTGAAAGGCAAATTATTTTTCTCACCCTCACCCCAACACTCAGTCATTTAGTCAGTCTTTTCTTCATTCATTCCAGTATCATCCAGCATGTGGTCCATGCAAAGCACAGTGCCAACCACTAGATACTTAAGAGAACTCAGTATAATTGAGTTCATATGACAGCAAATGTAGGTAAAGGAGATAAGCGGGCGGAGAGAGTCCACTTACGGTCTTCACGTCGTTGGTACCAATAATTCCACCTATCTCCCCCAGATCCTTCAACAGCAAGTTCAAGATCTCAGTAGCCCTCTTTTTCTGGTGGTTGCTCAGCTCCTGCAGCTGGCTCAGTTCTCTCTGCGTGGTTGTCAGAGTAGTCTGAAAAACAAATTTAAAGGGCTGTCCATCAATTTCCAATACACAACATTACAAAGTATAGTAGCTTTGCATAGGATGGAGTTCTCTTACCATTTTCTTATGATTTCAACATAAGGCAAATTGTAATGCAATATTGCATTGTTTGATAAAGAAGAGGAAGTTCATAGCACCAAATTATTTTGATTTGCAGATATGTTTACACATCAGATGATAATTTCCCAAGTCAGTGAAATATGTAAATAAACACCAAAAAAAGGAGCCCTCAGATGTACATATTTCTTCTCACCTTCTTCCTCCAGATGTTCTGTTTCAGCTTACCTCGATTTAATTCAGGTTCTGAACACACCTACAAGTGACCCCTCCCCAAAAAACTTGGTCTCTGGGCCATCTCCAGATTCCCACCTATTTCATAGTAATAAATGTATCTTCACAACAAAAGTTCTCTTCCCAAAGAGAAAACTCACTTTTTTCTATCCTTCACACACATTACCAAAAGGTATACATGTTTATTCTCAACATCAACAGAAAAGCCATCTTTTGATGTCCTAGTATAAATTTAGCCAACAGAGGAATAATCCCCCTACTCCTAAAACTAGAGAGCTTAAAAGACATTTATACAATTCTCCTGTATGTAGTTAATTCACTAGCACATTTTTTCAAGTATCTGACTAAAAACAATACCCTAAAGCAGTCTAATAATACATCGGTTTGAGAGAAAACAAGAACTGCACTCTGAAAAATGTTTCATTATTTTGAGAAGCGAATATCAGAATCTAGCTGAAAGATTCCTGCAGAAAACACTAAGTAGCAAAGATTTATGTCTCCTTTCCTAAGTAACTTCCAAATAGATTTATTTTATTTTACTTGGCATGGTCAACTGCTTATTTCAAGTTTTTCAATTCATAGAAGCAGTTGTCCCACCTCAGGAGGCCATGAGAAAGGTTTTCCATCATGCAGCTGAATGTACCAAGACAGTAACGTTTCCTGTCAGCTTCCAGGTCAGCAAGTCAGCCCCTTCCCGCTGCACCTGCTGCCTCTCCTTACCCAGCAGGACTCAATGTTTGTCACAAAGCAGGTTGACTGTGCTCACATGATCCCAGGCCACTGGGCAAGTACCAAGGGCAGTAGGTGACAGTCACCCAGCTTCACCACCCACTTACTGAGAAGAAAATGACACAGCCCCCTGCAAGTCACCTTGCCCAGTGCCTACCCTCCCTGCTGTATGACC
This sequence comes from Ctenomys sociabilis, assembly GCA_004027165.1. Lineage (NCBI taxonomy): Eukaryota > Metazoa > Chordata > Mammalia > Rodentia > Ctenomyidae > Ctenomys > Ctenomys sociabilis. Next base: position 20,453 of record PVKA01015423.1, on the reverse strand, counting down.
CAGGTCACCACCATGTCTTTCACTGAGAGCATGTGAAAATAAGGAACTGTGTAGACTGTAACCCTGCAGTAAAATAGGACAGCAAACACAGGGACAGCTTAGGACCTGGCTCCTAAAGGTAATGACTAAGACAACAAACAAAGAGAGGGATTTCCTTCCAGAGGGTGTAAGCTACAATGAAGTTCATTCCTTCATGGGGTCCTGCCCTTACCCAATCCTAACAACACTTTAGGTATAGGTACTGATGTTGCAGTATATGCACAGGCCGATGCTGAGGACATCAGGAAACTGTCACCAATTCTCACACCATATTATCTATTTTTTATAGATAAAATAATCAATACTCAAGAAGTTCAAATGTCTTGACCATGTTGTGAGATCAAAATGTTATCCAAGATTTTTCTATCTCCAAAGTTTGCACTCTCTTGACTTTCTACATGGCAACCTTACTGTTGTTATAAATTCTTTGCACTTAAAATAGCTGTGATATGCAGTTTCAGGATGAGTGGTCCAAATCCTTTTCTAAAAACTATTCAATTATTTAAGAGAACTCAAAGAATGCAGTAAAGTTTAACACTGCATAAGCATTCAGTCGACTGCTTTTCTGTACATTTTCTACTAACAAGCATTAATACAGGCACAAAAATGGCAGCCAAGAAGTCCTGCCCAGATAGAAATGCTCCAACCGTTTTCTGGGCCAGCTCATCTGTCAGCTGCTCATTGGCCCTTGTCTTATCCTCCACTTCCTGTGACTTCTGGTCATAATTGACAGCCAGCTCCTCCAGTGCCTGGAGAACTTCTTTGACCTCATCTTTGGCTGCCTCATTTTCAATCTGGAGACGGGTCAGCTCCTCCTGTATCTTCTCATAGTCTCTTCTTGTGGAAGCTAAAAGCTGGGGAAATGGGACAGTGTGAAACCAATGAATCCGCTATTTAAATATTTATCATCTGTGCTCCATAAAAAACAAATGTGAGTTTTAAAATCAGATATAAGAAAGCAGTTTGGAAAAGTTAATGATGACAGAAAACTCTACCTACTGTATATTACAGATGTTATTTGCTTTGAAATTATTTTAAAAATCTAATCTAGCTCAGCAGCATAAGTTCCTGCCTGGCAAGTTCAAGATCCTGAGTTTGACCCCCAGTATCGAAAAAAAAAAAAAAAAAGATTCTTAAGGGCCAGTGAGATAATTCATAGGACTAAGCCCTGTTTAGTCAAGTGTAGGGACAGCAGTTTGATCCCCAGTACCACATGCCAACTGGCCCCACCTTTAGGTGCACTGAGCTGGCCACTGAAATTGGGTATGGTAGCAGCCCTATAATTCCAGCGCTGGGGAAGCTAAAAACAGGAGATCACTATTAGTCTAAGCTGTGCAGTGAGTGAGACCCTGTACTAAATACATTATTTTTTTTAAAAAAAAAATCTATTCCTAAGCAACCAAAACAAAAAAGAAAAATAATAAATGAAAATCAGTTCCTTTTTTAATTTAAAACTGTATATGCTGAATCAAAGAATGACTTATACATCACAATCACTGTATATGTATTCCACATTCATATAATGCTGAATAGTTATTCCACATTGCAAACAAAAGAAGGGGAATCATTTCTGAGGGTAACATAACTAATGTAGCTTTTAAAAATATTATCATGATTTCACACTGTAACAAATTGATTTCAAAGTTAACTAAAATTGCATTTATTTATTTATTTATTTTGTATTTTAGGGAAGGGTCTACAGGGTGTTCAGGGTCTCACTACTAGATTGGACTCGTAGTGATCCACCTGTTTACAGCCTCCCAAGAGCTAGGATTACAGGTGCGTACCACCACGCCCAGTCTTACCATTATCATTTTCTGATTTTCCTACAGCAAGCAGAGGGAGTGCCTCAATAGTATAAAAAACAAAAAACATTAAAGATTTTCCCTATAGGGAAAAGAAGTTTATCCCAAGCAGTTCCATCATTGTTGGGGACGCAAAGGATTAGAATGAGAGGTACAGGGCAGAAAACACTAAGCTGGTGCAGAACCTCCAGGAGAAATCCGGTAGGTATGCAGCTAAGCCTAGCACCAAACACTGCCAAGAGAAGTGGCACAGGCCATAATCACTGCACTGAAGAAACGAAGGGAAACACAGAACAAAATAGAGAGAAAGGAAATGGTTACAGAGACAGCTATGTCCATGGAGAACTGGGGCTGGGGACGTACAGCCAAGCCATCTGCTCTCAGTGCCTCACATGACCCAACTGACAGCATTTTAGTAATGAAGCAGAAAAACAGAAAAACGCTTAGATGACGCTCAGCAAGAGAATTACTGATTGTCAATGTCTCATAGATCGGTCGGCTATCCTTTGTCTAGGCTCCTACTTGTGAAATACTTGGCAAAATAGCATATAATAAAGGCATTTACTGAATAACTGAATGCCACCAGGAGGGATCTGCCTCCTTTTCAGAGTATCAGATATGTACTCACCCAGCAAGGGCCCTGCGCTCTTTGCTCTCTCCTTTTCTACTTTCTGCATTTGATCTGGGTTTGGGTTTTCTTTTCCCCTTACAGGACAGCAGAAGAACATGGTCCTGTTAAAGCCCAGTGTCAGCTGATGGCAGAGGCAAAAGAGCCACAGCGCTGCTGGTGATGAGGAGGTAGAACTGTTCTTGCCCAAAGCCGGAGTTCTCTGTCTTTTCAGGACTAAGTATAACATGCAGCTATGTACTCTGAAAACCCCAAACCTCTACAAAGGCAGACATTTATTTTCTAAGTTCAACTCAAATCAGCTTGTAACAGGCACTGAAAAGATATCTGCTAAGAAATTTCCAAATGGTTCAGAGATTTTGAAAAAAAAAAAATTCTTTACAAATTAAATTTCTAGAACAAACATTGAATACAGAATACCAAAAACAGTGTAGAAGAGAATTTACTGCACTCTTTACCTCATCCTGGTCCAGCATCTGCTGCTTGAGCTTTTCAGCCAGCTGGCTCTGTTGGTTAATTTCATCATCCTGAAATGAAACATCAAGTTTAATTTTTGTTGCTGTTGTTAATTATGTCATTTTGGACACCCTAGTTTCATGAGGATAGTAGGACACTAAGATACCAGCCTTACAATACCAGAAATTAGAGACAGAAGATGTGGGAACTTGACAGGGATTTTAGAGATTTCCCTCCCAGTACAAAGATGCTAACGGTAAATTCCTAATTCAAAAAATAAGCAGGTGAACCTCTGTTGCGGTCTAGTTGGCCCCCCGAAGCACCATGTGAATCATGGGGTGGACTTCCAGAGTTTGTGATTAACTCATGATCCAATGGGATGACAGGTATGCATGCTGCTGGGATAACGGGTGTGAATGCTACACCCCGCCTGGGATGGGTAGCCTGAATGCAGCATAAGGGACAGACCCGCCCTCTGTTGCCGCCACTCCTCCCATCTGCTCTTGCTCTTTTGCTATTTGCCACCACCATGAATGGTTGCTGTCTGCCATGTGCCACTCTGCCTTGGAGCCAGCTGAGTATGGACTGAAACCTCCCCTGACTGTGAGCTAAACAAACCTTGCCTTCTTTCATTCTGTGTGTTGGGTATTTTGTCCCAGCCATGAGTGAAAAGTAACTGAGACAACCACTAAACCACTGGGCTATAATATATTCATTTCCCAGATCAGTGATGTCCCAAATGCATGTGACAGGAATGCTGCCACATGACAGGAAGATCCATTTACCTCCATGTCAAATCTTTTACTTAGAAATACTGGAAAATCACTTACTAGAGTGTTAATCTTGGCATTACCAGATCTCCCTTTTGATTGGAGGTTAATTTTCTTACAAATTTCTAAAAACTCTGAAGGCAGCTGGGATGCACAGTTGATGCTTTCTCCCCAGGCTGTCACTGACTCGGGAGAGGCGCTGGGCTCTCACCCACACTTTCTGCCTCTAGGAGCTCCTGCCAGAAGTAGAGCGAGTCCCTGCCCACCTCTCCACTGGCACCGGCATCTCTGCCTCTCCCTACACACCACCTTCCCCGATGCAGGTGATGACACCCAACTACATGAAAAACTCAGTCTCTGCTGCAATATTTTCATGATTTCATATAAAATTTTAAGCACAGCCTGGCTTCAATCTGTCTCCCATTAGGAATAGGAAAAAAATTCTATTGATGACATTTTTAGTTCTGCACCCTAGCAGAGTCAAAGCCAGTTCTGTAGTATACGGTTCCTCTTTGTGTCAGGTTCTGCTGAGGCGCTCTGCCTTCCCTCTCTTGTCAAGAGCCAAGAGGCCTCTGTCTGATGCTCTCTGCCTTCCCCACAGCTTGGGGCAGGGGGGCAGGCCTAAATCACAGAACCTCAGTCTGCTGTGGATATTCCCCAGCCTGTTTGGTGGCATCTAAACATATGCCTGAATCAGGTTAGCTCAGGGTCACAAACTAATGCTTTCCAAAGAGTGAGAACATTACACAATCCATGGAATAGGCTCTGCGCCTCTTCATAGAGACCATCTTTTGGCCTCCTTTGCTCAAAAAGATCTCATTTCCACTGATTTTTTTATAGTAATGTTTGTACAAAACATTGATGATTTTCCTCCCTGTATCAGATTCCCGGCAGAAGAATTAGGGAACTCACATTAGAGTGAAACCAAAAAAAAAAAAAAAAAAGGTACTTCTCCAACCAGCAGACTATTTTGTAAGACACATTTTCTCTTCTATTTTGTAGATTTAGCATGTTAGTTACCAGGAACAATTTGTGTTTAGGCTTCTCAGCACATAAATATTAAACAACTTAACATGAAAGACCCAAAGAGCTTAACATCAGGGAGCCACCAGCTCTCCCCCTGGGACAAATGAACAATGCTACAAGTGATAGAAATAATGAGGGGAGAGAAACGTGGTGTGAGCTCTTTGTTCTTATCCAGTGCTCATTTCAAAGCCTGAAGACTCAGGCTTCCTCCTTGACAGGTGACAAGCAGGGATTTTTTGAAGATAAAACAGAAAAACCAAAGGCCCTTAGCCCAACTTGGGGAAGATGAAAATCTAAGATTGCATTATAAGGACACAAGCCACTTGTGCCAAGGACATTTCCCAAACTAAGTTTGCCCTTTATCAAAGCAATTTTTTATGGAATTAGCATAGTCTACTGTGGATTTTTTTTTAACTTCTCAAACCTTTCAGGGCAGGGCACGCCATCTAGTCAACAGCTATCCAGTGGATTGGGTCTCTTATGACATGTTTAACCATGCTCATCCTGAGCTGACTAATAAAAATTTAGTTTGTGGATAACAGATTTTGAAGCACTTTTCAGAAAATAATTTAGCAGCTGAATTTCCATACACATGAAATAACATGCAAAATCCCAATTATCAAAAGGTTACTGGTCACTTTTAATGATTAGAATGTTTTTGTTGTAAATATGATAAGTGATCAAATTATATGTCTAAACTTTTCTTGGATTTCCAACAGTAGACTAGAAAAGAAGTCACTGGAAAGAAGTGAGAGACAGCACTAACACCAAGTGGTGTTGTGCCTCTGCTCTGAGCCATGTTCAGTGCCACCATCAATTCAGCCCCTTCAATGTGGCTTCATCCTTAAGCAAACAGACCCAGAAGGAAAAAGATGGAAAAAGAAAAAGCTAACATTTATAGAACACTTGCTATGTACAAGAGGTTCTTAATTCCCACTGCAACTTTCTGAAGTGACAGATTCAAGTCTCACATTACAGATGGGAAAGCACAGCAAGCCAGGGCAGGGCAGCAGCCCAGATCTTGGTATTGCTGAGTGCCCGCCTGATTCTACAGAGCAGGTTTCTCCATCATACGGTCCTGCCTTGGAAAAGCAGTTGTCCTTACATCCCTGGAGGGGAGGCAAAGAGGAACAGAGGGGTAGGTGAAAACATGCACGCTTTCTCCTACAGTTTCCTGGAAAGATTCATTGGGGCTGACAGGTTCCCTGTTTAAAGGGTTGAGGCCCACCTGGGATGAGCATGAGACTGGAAGTCAGAAGATGAAGACACGTGACCTCACTCCACCTCACACTACAGGCAATGTGAACAACCATGTATCTTCCTCAGGTTAACGTCTCACCTAATCTCAGATGCTCTCAGTCCTACCATTCAGTGGTTTATAAAGACACCATATCCCAACTTGAATATTCGCGAAGCATCCAACCATCTATATCACCAGAAGCACAAAGATATCTTCTAGAAGATTTGATAAGACATGTAAGAATGAAGCTGATCAGACACAACAGGCAGTCCACTGTTAGTCCCAGAAGCAGATCATTAGCTCTGACGCCCTCTTAAGGCCCAGGCTCAAGGAATTAGTCTTCTCTCACTTTCCCAGCATTACTCCACGATGAATACAAATCCTAACCTGGAACTGAATTCTCTACCAGCCTCTTGAGGGCTACGCTTCAGGAAAATAAAATAATACCAAATGCCCAAGGCAGCCATCAGAACAGAGGCTCTAAACACAGTTGTTGGGTCACCAACTGAATGTTGGTGGGCACTTTCTCGTCTTCAAGATCAGTTTGCCACTACATTTCAAAATAAGACTCTGAAATGTTTCTCTCTAGTTCAGGAAAGTTCTCATGAAACCAAAGTAACTCATGCCAATTCCAGACTCTATGGATTACCAAAAATGAGCCTATCAATATTCAATTGAGAAAAACAGTTCATGGGGCATTTCTTTGCTGTTTAAATGATAACAGTTCTTTGGCGAAGTTAAGAATTAAATAAACTCTAACTTATAATCATCTCCCCTTTCCTCAATTTGAGGTTTGCATAAAATATCTGGATTTAAGTAAAAGGTACCAGTATACCCAGAACATGAAGGACAGGTGATCCAGTTCTCTTGGGTGTGAATATTTTATTAAATGTGTTTTCAGAAGGTAGTGTGGCCTGGTTTAGTGTTGCGGTTCATATGCAAACCCCCATAGCGGCAAGAGCTAGCTTGTTGAAGGCAGCCAGTCATATTCAGCTTGTAAAGGTGAGAGTAAACACTGAGCTTCAAAGACGGAAGCCTATAAGATTAATGGTAACATTAACATAAGCAACCTGCCTCATCCAAGTCAGAGATGTCCCCAAGCACTCTGAGCTGAACCACTGCAGAAAAAGATGACGCTAAAAATACCAGCAACCTTGACAAAATGAACTGAAAAGATTTAGAATGTTCCGAGGGCAATATGACAAGATCACACAAAACGTCAATTTAATTTCCTACTCCTAACTCCACTTTTATTGATACATGTTCTTCAAGGTGTATTCCGTATTTCCTCTTCCAACTAGCACATTCACATGATTGTTCCAAAAGTCTGTCACAAAATTAAACATCTCCAATTAGTCTGTTCACACTGCTTCATCCAGTAATCTGCCACTGAAAAGAACTACCTAGATAATGCAAGGCCATTGGTCTGCCCTGCTATTAGCATTTCATCACATGGCTACATGACAAAACTCACTCTTTGAGTTTTTAAATCATCCAACCCAAGATCAGGCACTGTTGGTTTTTCCAAAAGGGGGATGGGCTCAGACAGAGAACAGACATAAACAAATGCCATGTACACACCCACAACTCTACTCCCTTAGAATACTCAGGCGAGTTTCTAGAAATAGATTCTAATTAGGACCTGTCTTGACCAACTTCCTTTCAATCAAACTTTCAATCCATTTTCCTTAAATGTTCCTACTGCACATGAATCAAGCTCCTTCAGTTTTCACAGTCTGGAGCAAAAATCAGTATTAGGAAGATATATACACAGATTGGTCTGCAGTCCTGAAAGAGTTCTACAGGGCTTGATGCTATCTGGGTTTTATACCAGAGGACGACAAGCTTCTGGCTATAGACCTTATCATCCAGTTGTCTGTAGAGACTGGAGATCTCTTCGTCGTACTTCTCTTTCTCCTCTGTAGAAATGCCAGCAACAACAGGAGCAATGTTGTCTATGATGGGTGTATTATCACAGGGCTCCAGATTCTTCTGGTCCTTAGCATTGATCTGCTCATCCTCAGGCACAGCCTCTCCTGCAAAACAGCCAAGAGAAACTTAAGATTAAAGAAACTAAGCATGCAGCCCTCCTGAAAGAGTTCTAAAAAGAGTCACTACCACTAAAAGATATACAGAGGACACAAGAAAGAGCTGTCACATACAGTGAAAATCTATTATTTCTCTTTGATCAGAAAGGTCACGGTTCATTGGCCACAACTACACTAAAAAAGAAAAGTCCCCTCTCCCATTAGACATATAACAAATCAACAGATTCCGCTGACCATATAAGCTCTTAAGTAATTTGATCTTATCAATAACTCAAATTTTAGCATTTATTTTGATTTTGTTGAGAAATATTCTGGGGTTGTACAAGAATTGTATTCTTTCCAGTGACTGGCTCAGAGGGAAACAGATCTCTGAGGCATCCTAATTGCCAATTAATTATGTTCCAGTCTCATTAATAGGAACGGCCGAATCAAGGGACACATCGCCATTGTTTAAACAGAACACCACAGGCTCCAAATCCTCACAACTGGACCATCTCGGAGCCTGCATGAGGAAGTCAGGGCAGCCTGGACCCAGGACTCCTGCTACTGCTGTGAAAATGCACTTTCCACCACCAGTTTCTCCCTGAGAAAGTCAGAGTTAATTGGCTCTGCTGAAAAGTTCAAATAGAATAATTTTCTGTGATGTCAGGTAGTCCCAGGAAAACAAAAAGCAGCCAATCTAGAGCATCATGTGGAGAGTCTACATGTCACTCTCAGTCGGCAGAGCACAGTTTGTTAGGCTCTTCAGAGAAAGCACTGCGAAAGTTGACCATGCAAATTGAGGAAAAGCTGCACTGCCTATGTTGGCTCACAGTTATCCCCAACAAGACAATCATCTTGCAAAGACACAGTTCATGAAATGGAATCTATTGATGACTATTTGGCCCAATTGAGTCTCTCCACTGTCCTCTGGGAGAGTAAACCCAGTTCAAACACACTATTCCAGGACAGCATTTACCATCACCTTCATACTCATACCCAGGCAGCCAGGGAGTGTCCGACACTTTCCAAGCCTCACACAGGTTCACAGCCCTTAAAATCCATATTGTGAAAAATCCCTAGGCAAACTGCCCTGAGCCAGAAGGAAATTAAAGGAAAAAGAAAAGCAGATCCTAATCTGAACCTTTAACAGAGCATAGCATGCTCCGAGGAACTCACTTGAATGCTGTGAGCCAGTAGTGTCCCTTTGGTGTCACAGTCCCCTTGAAGCAGCAGCTGGAAGCAGCATCCCACATAAACTACTGCTTTGCTGAATACAAACTGAGTACACTCCCCTTTCCCATTTTTACTAAATTGTACTGTACCTAAGCCTTTTTCTAGAATTACTGGCCTGAAACAAAATCAGAATATAAGAGTAGCCTTTGAACTGAACCGAAACCAAGTCAATATTTCATTCAACTCTCTGTTCCAGCCTTAAAACAGCCATCAACAGCCTTAGTGTGCAGACTGGATTTCATCCAATTAAGGGATCCATATCTATATAGCCTATGAAATTCATGGGCTATAAAAGCAGAGAGAGGTAATTTTCCTAACCACACAAATTATTCAGGACACATTCTTAGTAACTCAAGCAGTATAAAGTTCATATCACAACTTCAAAGGCCTTCCCTTTCCTTCTAATACTGTTCCTTCTCCAGAAAAAATTAACCAGTAACAGTTTTGGCAAACACATTTCTTCCACTTGGTTTTTTGCTTATGTCTAATTTTCTATACAGTTTCTGAAATTTGGGCATAGAGTAACCCAGTGTACTATACTTGACCTTTTAGCATAAGCTTGATGAAGGGGGATTCTTAACCATACTGGACCAGAAACCAGCCTAACCACTATCCACAGGCTAATTCACTCCAAGGGGGGAAAAAAAAAAAGATATTTCTCCCATGTTCTTTGGTTCCAAATGACTAGAGCAGCAATGATATCATGATGCTGGGATAAACTAAAATTTTTCCCAATGTCTTTTTTTATTTATTTGGTCAGGAAGTGACCAAGGAAGCATTGCTGACACAGCAGTCAATAACCTGCTCTCCCCACAAGCCACAGGCCTTGCCCTCAGAAAGTTGCCTCTGATAGTGCTAAGGAATTACCCCATCATGAAGCATGAGGACGTCAGACATGACAGCGACCCACTGCACTTCCGATGCTGCTAAAGTGATCAATGGAGTCTCTTAAACTGCCCCAGGGCTGTGGCGGGACACTAAAGCCAAACTGTATCTTCTTATATGTTTGATTAATCACAACTTTATGTCCTACATAACCTCTTGACTGCTTTTGCAAAGAAGAAATAATAATGGCTTCATCCCTGGGTTGCTCTAAAAATAAAGGAAGGCAGTATATGTGAAAGGCATAAAAGATGTTACTGTTTAATGTCCATCTCTTACCCCTTCTTCTCCCTAGCAAATGTGAGACATTTTAGACTTGGCAGATAAATTTTTTACTATTCTGGGATTAATACTTCTAGCATCTTCACAATATCTTTGTGGTTGGACCTTAGTTCCAAAAATAAATATGATATAAGTATATAAGTCCCTTACAGGTTTATTTTTATTAGTATTAAAACAATGTTTGAAACCCATAAGTCGACTCTGTGGTTTTGCTTAGATAGTTCTCTGAACCAAAGCATCAACACGTCTTCCAAAAACCTACACCTAAACAGCAAGCCCTGCCAGTCTGCATTCTAAAGGTCAGGCAGTCAGGATTTTTTTTGCAGCAGCAGCAGCCATTCAGACAGAGAAGAGCAAAGCAGCAACATGCCAAAACAAAAGCAGCACAGCTCCGGGCCAGAGAGGACAGGACGACTGTTCTTCCAAACACCACTGCCCTTGAAAGGACAGAGAAAATGACTTCCAGAAGGACCCCTGGTAACTACACTGTCCAGCCCAGAAAGATGTCTGGGGACTGTAAATTCCCAGCACCAGGCAAGACCTGACACCAGGCAATCTGTCTCCATGGCAATCTCACCACATTAATCGAGAATATTCCCTGCACTGCAGTGGACCAAGTCTCCAGAGGAGCCCCAGCAAGGTGATTTCAGAATAACTGATTTTAACAAGGAAGACAGCTGCAAACTAACCCTAGAGGAATAACGCCCAGACATGCATGGTGGGAGGGAGAAGAAAGGGAAACCAAGGGAAGATTAGCACCTATTTTTATTCTCTTTCTCTCTCTGCATGAAAGGCAGATTCCTTTCAGTCTAGCCCCTGAGGCTCATTGCTGTTGTCTAAGGGAAAGAGGTTATAATATTATAAAGCATCTTATTTTCTACACTGAAAGGCTACACACACACACACACACACACACACACACACACACACCAGAAACCTTCCCCTTCTTTAAATAAGCATCCTGGCATTTACTATTGTCAGATGTAATTACCTTTTAAGGACTAAAAAGATTTGTGTTTACACAGGAGCGTTCACTCAGAGCATACCTATCAGGCTTGCAGAGCATTCTAATTATAAAATGAAAACCCCCAGAGAGCACAAACAACATTTCCACAAAAAAATTGAAATCCATCAATTGCACTAGACAAAATGACAGACTAATCAAAAAGTCTCATTAGGTCTATTAGTTAAAAATTCTAAAGTAGGTTTTGTGTGTGTGTGTGTGTGTGTGTGTGTGTGTGTGTGTGCGTGCGCGCGCACTCTTTAAAAAAGAAAGCCATTAAACTGCCAGGAATTCATTAAAATTTCACACATGAAATAGCAACAAGCTAGTTTCCCTTTCCTAAGTTGAGTCTCCTAAAGCCTCAAGAGAACACAGAAAGGTAATTGCATTCTCTCAACAACTCCAGGGCAGAGATTTGCTAGCCACTCATAGCTTCCGCCAGAAACCACCATAGATCTGGCAAATGAGGTGTTTTCTTTTAATACCAATTAAATAGAACCAGTGGCAAACCTAAAGTAAGTAATTTCTATATCAAAGAAACTAAAAGGAAATCTTTAAGTTGCCAGATGGGTAAGAGCAGCTGGCCACAAGATGTCATTATATAAATGTGAGGTTCAAAAAAAAGCATTCCTTTATGAGATGATTTTGCATGCAAATAGCATCCTTCACCCTAGCTACTAAAAATACTGTAAGCAGAAGGCATAAAACATTCTCTAATCCTATGTAGAGTAATTCTGTAAGATTCTGGTCACTTGGGACCCTACATCCTCTTTACTTTCATGACCTCTTGAACAATCTTTAAAATTCTCCAAGCAGTTGGTATTTCCTTACTGATTGGCTATGTTCTTAAAAGAAGAATGATTGGGATAGATAACGCTGTACTTCTACATAATTCTATAAGAGGCAAGATCTGCACTAATGGTGGTTGGACAGGATATTATGTCGGCTTCTAGTACTATGGTCATCCACTAGGAAAATAATTATTGAATTTTTTATATAATTCAGATACAAAAAATAAGATATAAAATAAGATATAAAAAATAAGTAATTCTCACACCATTCTCTTAATTCACTGATAAGAGATATCTGCTAAAATAATATTTGTAAATATAATATCATGTATGTACCTTGTACAATACCAAAACATTATGAAAACAGTTTGCAATGCATTAATCTATCGAATCTGTATTGTTAAGGTGTCTTGAAACTGTCTGCTTGACATTTGTAGTTCAATAAAATAAAATAAAATAAAATAAAATAAAAAGAAGAATGAGGCAAATTACATGTCCTGCATGAAATGCTAAATGTAACAATCATGAATGGGGGGGCACCATATTCTATTGATTTAAGGCTAAAAGAGCTAATTATATGCCACCAAAGTTCCAAAATCCCAAGGAACCCCACTAGGACTAGATTTTCTACTTACTGGTCAACCCCTGCCAGTCTGGCTGGTTTTGAACTTGGAAAACAAATCTGCCTTAGAAATGACCAATTTTGTGCCCTCTCAGCCTATGGTTGCTTTGCATGCTTTCTGCAGATGGGCAAATCTACATCTATTCTATTATTTAATCTTGCAGTTCATTATTCAAGACAAGACACTTTGCAGATATGTCACAGTGTCTTGTCACCTGGAATTTCAGGTCTTTTTTCTGGATTAAATCTCTTTAAATAATTTCTTTAAGTGCAAAATGCAAGGTGTCAGAGATCAGCACACATTGAGAATGACCTGCTAGCCATGAAAACACACAGGACCTAGCCACCTCTGCCAAGCACAATCTTACCCTTCAGCCCTTCATCCGCCTCCTCCTGTCAAGAACTTTCTTGGTGGAGGAGAGGTAGGTGTGACCTGGGGTTCCTAATGCACCCAGATCCATCCATCTAAATTGATCCCCATGAACCACGTGGCTTGCTCAAGTTCTTGCCACACAGATGGTCCACAGAGCAATGAGTTCAAGAGAAGTCTGTTTCTGGTAACTGCCCCGCCCCATCTATCTGTGCCTTAAGTGAGCTGGTGAACACATTTCCATGAGGCTCCAGTACCAATAGATCCTCCTTATTTGATGAAAGGTGGTATTTAATTCTGGCCCACAATATGTCACCTCTGCAGCATGGGAGACAACTTACTTTTCAGCCACTCAACACCCATTCTCACAGCAGCACGTCAACCTCCTTTTGAGAAACTTGCCCTTCAACTATAGCCTTAATCAGACAGTTTATCAGTGCACGCTGTCCTTCCCTAGCCAACAAACCACTAGGTCCAGTAATCCCACATCCATCCTGGGCCTCTGGCTTGCCAACATTTAAAATGCACAGACAGGAAAAAAAGAAATCTTGAGAGGATGCATTCCAGGCATGACTCTAAGAGAGCTGACAAATTGTTTCTGTCGCCTGTATCAGCTTCAGATTCTGGCTGCTTTAGCTGTTAATGGGTTGTTTTTTGTTTTTATTTTTATTCTGTGAATCACTCTGATCCTTCTGATGTATTCTCTTTTTGTTTAACCTGGGCAAGCTCAATTTTTGTCAGTTACAATGCAAAGACAACACTGGCACACTGGGGCATTAAACCAGACCAGGAGCTCTTCTCTCTCCTTTATTAACCAGGTATGGCTCTCCCTAAGCCATTTGTGCATGCCCAGAGCTATCCTGTCTTCAAAGCAGTGTTAGGAATGAAGGAAGGGTTGGTACAGAGGCACAGAAGATGCAGGCCTTGCTCTGAGCATCAAAGTTTGACTGTGCCCAGACAAGGCTTCCTATCCCGAATGTAGATGTAGCCACTGGCCTCCCCAACTGGGGCTGTTCTAACAAGGTACCATATCCTGGGTGGGCTTCAAAGCACCAAATATATATCAGTCACATTTTAGGAGGCCAAAAGTCCCAAACCAGAATGCCAGCATAGTCTGGTCCTGGTGGTGTCCTCTTCTAGGTTTGCTGATGGTGTCTTCTTATTCTATCTTCAAATACACAGAAAGCAGAGAAGAAGCAAGGCTGCTTGGACTCGTCTGAGAGCCATGATGCTCAGAAACTAGCCATCTCCCAAAGGTCCCACCTCCTAATGCTGTCACCTTCAGTGGTGTAGGATTTCAACACATGGATTTTGGGGTGGGGACAAACGTTCACCCACAGTAGTCATCAGGCTACAAGGGACCAAGAATTGGTAAAGATAGTCAGGGAAAACCAGGACATAATGAGCACATGTTCCTGTGGCCAGGTCCAGTCACTGTCAATTGGATCAAACTACCTTCCTTCCTTAATGCAATTGATTTCTTCCTTCATTTGTACTGATACCTTACTCTCTATGACAGGAAGTAGGAAAAAGCACAAGCATGCATATGCACACACATGCACACACACACAAAAAAACTTTTCTGTTGCCCTCCTTCCTTGCTATCTCACAGCTCCAAGATAGCAGTGACACTTTTAAATTATAAACATACCATGTAAGGAAAGAAATCTCTTTCGCTGGGACAGTGCACACAATTAACAAGGCTTCTTCATAACTCATTCAGGCCCCAACATGGAAACATCGATACTCAGGAAATGGAGTAAATTAAGTAGCTACAGCTGACAACTTTAGGGGTGTGTGTGTGTGTAATTTCAAGAGCAAGCTTCCAATATCCTATTACTCTGACTAGAGTGGAGGGCACTGTCCCTTCTCTACTCCCCCACAACATCGCACTTTCTAGCTTATCCCACCACCCAGCCCCTCATGGCTTCAGCTATGAGGAATTAGAACAGGCCTTCCAGTTTCCACTTTCTTTGTGGCAATTTCTCAGACTCCTCTCACTGACCCACTCACAAATCACCAGTGCTACATGCATGTACAGAGAATACCTACGACAAAAGAGAATGACCTTTGCAGTGAGGCCCCCCAAGACAAGACCCCAGTTTGACCAGAAGCGGACCCCCTTGAGAGAGCCATCTAACCTCTTGGCACCATAAGGGTTACTGCTAAAGGAGTAAACACCCAGCCCTGGGGATATAACAGAAAGTCTGCCGTGGTTTGTTACATGTATGACATCTGCTACACACTGAGGGCAAAGAAGCTAATTCTTGAAATAGCTCTGCACACACAGTTGGTCAAGGGCCACTCATGTCTCCCTACTTCCCTGAGCACCCTCCTTCCAACCTGAAATTTATATCATCAGAGGTTCTCTACATTTAAGAACTTTGCCTGCAAAATAATAGCCTTTGAAACAAAAGTGCTAATTTGGAAGGAAGGGAGGCTCTGCAGAATTCCTCCCCTTCCCTAGTCCCATTTTACTCAGTGGAGACACAGGGATTGGAGCGATGGGTTCCTTCAAAGCTCTCCCTACTATTTCCTTTCCAATCTAGCCTCCAACAGCCCACAACATCCTCAATCATGCCTATGTCTTCCATCATGAAACAAGGTTGACAATGCCCAGAATCTCTCTCTAGCTCCAGCAAGAAGACCTCAGACAGAACTCTCTCTTCTCAAACTCCCCCAGACACCACTGCTTGGCTCCTTGACACCCTTGCTCACCTCCTTCACTCTCGGGCTCTGCTCCCATTTCAGGTCTCAGGGAATGGCTCTGCCCTTCCTCTAACTTGATCTAAAAGGAAATCAAGGATCAGTCCTTGACATCTCCTCTCCCCAAACTCAGTTCTTCACCAAATCCTGTTTGTTTCTCCTTCCAAATATCTCCCAGGTCCACTGATCTCTCTTGTTCTCTCAGTTCTACTGCCATCATCTCACCCCTTTGTGCTTTCTATGTCCAATCCAGCCTTTTCTCCAGCACAACCAACACTACATTCTGAAATCTTGTACACTCTTCAGCTTACTACCTTGGAATGGCTTCTCATGGCTTCCAAGATAATGACCAAAATGCTGGATAAGGACTGTGTAAGTGGCATTTCTGGGGCCATCCATATCTACTTCAAGCCTACCTCAGACCCTGGACAACCCCACACAGTCCTTTCCCCCTCAGAGCTATTGTAAACTAATTAGGTTCTCTCAGCTGTGTCCCCACCCTCACCCCACATCTCCTAATTCACCTAGCTAAGCGGTCTTGCTCTCAGCTCTGTTGCCTGCATTCCTCAGCCTTGGCTGGCTTCTCATCAGAGATCAGGCCTCCAGCTGTAATACTCCTGGCAGCACGTGCTTCGCTTCCTTGGTATGCGAGACAGACTGTCACCACACACTGCCAAGGGTGACGGGAGTTATCTCCCTGCCCAGAGCAGAGCTCACCTCTGCCTGCCACCCTTTCATCCCCAGCACCCATATTAAACAAAGTTTATTTAACATATATTTATTACAGTTCTATTGCAGGCCAGAAACCATGCCTTACTTTTCCTCATCATATAACTTAAGGGCCTACATAGTATCTTACATGATGGCACAGAAAACAGCAAATCTATGAGTCAATTTTCAAGGTAGGTGAAGTGAAATAATCTGTTAAAACAATGCCAAACAAAAAGGCGAGGGGCAGGATGGATGTTCAATATCTTAGCATGCAGCGCGTCAGACAGGTGAAGAAGCAGACCCCAGAGGGCATCCCTGATGTGGAGGGAGAGCTGGCTTGTCAGAGCCTGGCAGGATGCAGGGAAGGATGGAAGGTGAACTGCCCAGACCACAGAGCACCTAAGACCTGCCCCTCGGCCCTGTATTGAAATGCCTTACTGAATATCCCAGCCATCCAACAGAGAACTGACCCAAGACAAGTCCAGAAATAGAATTAAACCTCACAAAACCACTCCCTGTCTTGCCTTCCACCCTCCCGGCCTCCTACTCCTGCCAAAATGCCTGGAATCATCCACCAACCCCAGGTGCTGAATTATTCAATTATTCTTGCAGCTTTTGAAACACATGTGCAGCCAGAACCTCTTCTGAAAAAAAATAAGAATCCTGTTATTTAGGCTACTAGGTCATTTTCTGATCTTCTCTGGATTTTCATTTGCCACGTAATTGTTTTTCCATTAAACAGTAGCTCATTGACACCCCACCCTTACTAGCGAAAGGCAGCTGAAAATACATAATTACGAGGTCTTCTGTTCTTGCTGCAGCTGAAAACAGGTGGTGCTACCTGCTACGCCCCCGCTTCTATGCTCATCCGGGGCCAAGGTCTGTGGTCTCACCAGAGACACAAACTGCTCATGCAGAAGATGTGAGGGACGACTTCCAACTATACACCAGCCCCTGCACACACACGCCAATCTGTCTTATTTCAGGGAGGGGAAAAAAAAAAAAAAAAAAAAGACTTCTACCTTCTAACCTCCATCACAATGCAAAAATCACTAAAATAATCCGTCTACCCTTGAATCTGGAAACCCCTCCTCGCGCCTCACCCACAACCCACCCACCCACTGCACGTCAGCTTTCTGAGATATTTTTTCCCAGTAGAACAAACCAAAGAGAATGTTTTGGGGGAAAAAGGGAAACTAGTCACGAAGTCAGCCTGAAAGGCTCCATTTTAGTGCAGGGCTTCTTCAGGAGTCCTCTATTTCTGTTTCTGAAGAAACAGAGCATGACTATGACATAAGTTTAAAAACAAAGAGGCCAGGTATTAGCCAGAGGTGACTTTTAATCCCAATCAAAGATAGAACTCATCAGAGACAAAGTCACAAAGCCTCAGGCACTGCCACCCAGACCTCAGCAGTTTGAGGAGACACTGAGGGGCAGGAATGTACAACATCTCACTGGAAATGAGTTAGGGCAGCCTTGCAAATAGCTACTTCCCCACCCCAATGTGTGCCAGTCAAGTCATGGTGCAGGGGTGAGGCATCATGGGAAAAGGTACCAGTGAAGAGGAGACATGCTGTCGCAGTCAGTGGGAGGCCAGACCAGGTTCAGCCACGATCCCAAGTATCTGCCAGGGCACAGGACAGAGAAGGTACAACTTCTGCCCTTCCCTGTTCCTTACCATTCCGCCACCTGTTCAGCTCCATTTCCAGATGCTGGATAACATTCTTCAAGGTCTTGTTTTTCTCTTTCTCTTTTTCATATTTCTTCTTCCATTCTTCTGCTGTCAGTTCCAGGTTCACAGAGACTGTATTCTTGATGGTCTTGGCTCTGTGATTAAAAATTAAGAGGAAAATTCGGAGTAGAGCTACTAGCATTTGTCAAATCAGTAGAAATAATCCTCAGAATCTTCATATCCAAAGACATATGAACTTTCTAACTATATGAAAGGTACCACTGCTTGTTAGAGACCCACACTCGTCTTCCATTTCTTTCCTTCCCGTCTACCAGTTTCTCAATCCAGTGGACTTTCATTCGCATTGTCTCTCAAGGTTCCTCTTACTCAGTTCCCTGTGCCCTGGCCTGAGTCTGTGTTCTCAGTTCTGCTTAAGGTTGTAACTCTGCCCAACATTCACCATCCTCCTTGGAGCATTCTGCGCACCACTGCCAGATGCATCTTCCTATTCTTTTAATTCAACAAACATCTATGAAATACTGAGTACATACCAAGACAAATAGGTAAGGTCTCTGGTTTCTTGGAGCTTAGGTTTCTTATATCAATAATAAACAATGAAACACACTTATTTTTTTACTCAGATTTGACATATAGAGCAATCCTCTGAGCGCTAACCACACATCAACACATGCTCCGTAGGTGGGTCACGTAAGCAAGCAAGGTCAGCCAGAGGACACCAGGATGCCCGCTGAGGGTCTGCCCCCATCATATCCAATTATCATCACTAGGCTGGAGCAAAGGGCCCATTTTCTCAGATTGTCCCATTTAAAAAAAAAAAAAAAAAGAGTTGAGACTTTTTAACTGAAAGTTTTTATTTCTCAACTTAAAACTTAAAAAAAAAAAAATAATAACATGTAGGACAAACAAGTTTAATGGCCACCATTTTGTCACTCTTGCTATGAGAGATGCTGTGACCTCCTAGGGCACATGGCTGGGGGATTCAGGGCATTAATGACACACAGATGGCAGCTAGAGAGCAACTGGTGAAAGCAAATCAGCAGCTATGCCAGGAGATAGGAAAACCAGAAACACGGTCGTCCTAGGGGTACATTCAGAAATTAACCCAACATAGCTTCGTCCTATTAAAAAGTAAATTCATCACAGCAGAACTATACCATTACTTGCTGCTTAAGGTAAAACCCCACACGATATCTTGTTTTAGCTGCTATGCAAACAGTGCCATTGTGTTCACCACCGTGGTCAGACATGTGAGCTGGGTTAATTACTGTCAATGATTTCTATTTTATTGTAAGAAACTTAGCGATCTTCACCAGTACTACACAAGTCATTCCAAAAATTAATTCCTAAAACAGACAGCTAAATAACCCACTGTCAAAGAGAAGCTAAACAGCTTCAGTGTAAAATTCACTAAAGATTTAGTATAATTCGCTCTCAGTCACAGTAGCTTGAGGCTGCTGTCCCCAGAGAAGTTTTGACTCTTAATTTTTCGAGCAGCAGCAATTTTATTACTGCTTTAAAGTCTGTTCCAGTCTAACACTCTCACCTCACCCTCTAACATCCACAGGCAGTGCTGTAGATGTCTCTAGATTCAAGCACAAATACTGCAGCACCCCTTATCAACTTAGTAAGTTGGAAAGTGAAAAATAACTCATGGCCAAAAGGCTTATTGCTGTTCAAGAGTGCACTTTAACACTTCTGATTTGATTTTTTAAATTACAAAGCGTCCCTTGAGGATTCCAAATAGCACAAGAAGGAGAACGACGGAGTCTCTGCTGTATTCAGTTAGGTCTAGTCCAAAGCACATTCTGTGATTAGACCCAGCAAGGTGACTCTCAGCATAACTTGTCCTCATTCTTAGAGTTCTCTTAAAAGCTGCCCAGAAAATTATTTTTCTTCTTTGTCTGCAGTAATCAGCACCCTGGTTGGAAAACAGATGACCTGCTCCAACTGGAGCTTGAGATTGAAGAGAGCTTAACAAAAAGCTTTCTTGAAGAACTAGTGGGAAGTAACAAGGTGTGCTACCCCTACAAGAGTGGGGGGGCCATCAGACAGGCAGAGGCATGTCACTGGCAAAGAGAGAGAGAAAGAGGAGGAGGAGGAGGAGGACGAAGAGGAGCACGAGGAGGAGGAAGGGGAAGAAGGAGAAGGGGAAGGAGGAGAAGGAGA
>PVKA01015422.1:0-50080 GCA_004027165.1 Ctenomys sociabilis | reverse complement strand
AACGCTGTGCTTCTACATAATTCTATGAGAGGCAAGATCTGCACTAATGGTGGTTGGACAGGATATTATGTCAGCTTTTAGTGCTATGGTCATCCACTAGGTAAATAATTATTGAATCTTTGATATAATTCAGCTATAAAAAAACCTGTAAATATAATTTCATGTATGCACCTTGTACAGTACCAAAACGTTATGAAAAGTTTGCAATGTATTAATTTATCGACTCTGTATGGTTAAGGTGTCTTGAAACTGTCTGATTGACATTTGTATTTTAATAAAATAAAAATAAATGGAAAAAATATGACATATTTTCAACCGAAAGTAATTTTAGGATTCTGTTGAACAGACATCTAAAACCTTTACTTTAAAATACAGAACTTTAAAATACAGAACTTGTACCTTTCATTGTATCTCTATAAAATTCGGTATTAATTCACTTCTACATTTGATAATTGGTGCTATAGATAGAAATTTCTTCTTCAGTGATGCATTTTCAGCTTTATGAAATCATTTTTGAGGTTACCATTCAAATATTTTATGCATATATCATTGAAAATATTGAGTAAATATAAAATGTTGATTTAATTGATTCAAAGAGGAACACTGTCCAATTACTTCCAGTTGCTTTTCTTATATTTCTCCATCTTCATATTCTTTTAAGGAGTCTTTTTTCATAAGCTTTAGAACTCTCCATCAATTGCTTCTCAACTCTGTATAGGTTGATTTTTCTCATCTCTGTGCTCTACACTTAGATGAAAGAAGATAGACTTTGATTCATTAAGTGAGAAACAATACTTATTTTGAATGGTGGAAAGCTTGTCTTCAATGACAGGTGATCAGGGTGAGGAGGGATGGTTTAGAATACACTTGTACACACACACACACACACACACACATACACACACACATGCACAAGCTTTAACATACTTAGTTCTCAGGATCTTTAGAAGTATAAGATAATAATGTTTATCTCATGGAATTATTAAGATAAGAAATGAAGTATTACAAGGTTGGAAATAGATGGATGGATAGACAGACAGACAGACAGATATACTCTGCTATACATGGACTAGTGCATTATCTATCCCAGTTACTCATCTCTTGCAACTGGACAAAATACCAGACACCCCAAATTAAGGAAGGAAAGGTTTATTTAGCTCACAGTTAATGGAGATTTCAGACCATCCTCAGCAGGCTCTAAGGCAGAGCGGCACATGGCAGAGCGGCACATGGCAGCACAAAACAGCACAAAGTGAAGGCAGGAGCAGAATCTGAGACAGCGAGCAGGCCTCTCTCCCCTCCTTACATTTGTATGCAGCTTGTCTGCCCCAGCAAGGTTGTAGCATTCATAGCCATGATCCCAGAATTGGATCAAGAATTAGTCACAAACTCTAGAAGCCACCAACATGATTCCACTAGGATTTGGGAAGAAAGCAAGACACAAACCATAAAACTGCCCAAAATAATTTTTCATTGTTTTCTTTCAGATCACAGGTGACGATGTCTCTGCCAGGTTCTCCTCTGAGTACCTTATTCTTTGGATGAAACTACTGGAACTATCACACAACAATTTTATTTTACAGTTATTTTGACTGAACTTTTCATGCATTCATTATTTCTTTCCAAATAAATGTGCAATATTAAAATAAGTGAGTGACGTAGAATCTGTACAGGTTTGAGAGCCCTTAAGTGACACTGTGTGGCTATGAAGCATGTGACATGATAATTCGTGGAATATTTGTCTTGATGAATTTCACATTAACTGGATTTCACTGCATCAATAATTCTGCTAAATTCTGTCCTTACGATCAGCCGTACAGCCCAGAATATGCTATTTCAGCCAAAGCATGAGAAGGAATAAATTTAATGAATAATTTTGCTACATTTCACTCTTGGTGAATGAAATATTTATCCTGTCTTTATGCATTGATTACTATCTTCTATGTTTCAAGAAAGGGGCCTCCTGAAATTGAACAGAGTTCAGTTTAGGGATTGGTTCTGGGCCATTCAATATTCTTAATTTGTTAAGTAGAATTGTGGTCAAATTATGAGTTTCACTTTATTTCTTCCAGGAATGGTATCTATGTAAACCAGTTTGGAAATCTTGGGTGTCTTTAGTTATTTCAAATGTGTATTGCAGTCCTTTTATGTAGCATATATGGTTTTCAGTGCTGCAACTTCTGATAAATGAGAATAAGAAGAAATCTACTCACACAAAAATTATTTTACAAGTTGTTGGGGGTTAAAAGTAAGAACATGCATTATAAATGCAGAGAAAACTTACTTTAGCATATCCTGAGTACAAAAAAGTAACTGTATTTGTAAAATTGTATCTAGCAGGAGGGCAATGGATCCATTGGGGAAAAAAAAAGCTACATAATTTGGGGCTGAATCAAAGTGAGAGAAAGGAGTCCATCATGCTATTAGATATCTGAAGAGACACTGAAGCATCATGTGAAAAGCTATCTTCTTGTCCAGCCATGGCTTCTTCCTCTGTATTTTCTGGCTATCAAGTGGTAAGGAACTTTCTTCTGCATTGACATGCTTCCATGCCATTTCTGCCAGCCAGTCATGGGGTGAACTAATGAGCTGAGCCACAACCAATCTCTTTTTCCTTATGTTGTGAGTGTTGGGTGTTACTTTGTCCCAGTAAAGGGAAAGTGACTAACAGAGCAAGTCTTGTCTCTGCATGAAACACCCTTGCATTCCAGAGGGCAGTGAGCCCAATTTTTATGTGTGGTTTCCTAAATATTTAGGGTCTGGTAGTCTGACTTAAGGAGATTCTTAACTTTTTGGTTATAAATGATGATAAAATTTGTGTCTAGAGTGTGCTTCCCAAAGGCTCATGTGTTAAAGACACTACTAGGAAGCAGAATTTATAAGAGGTGGACCTAACAGCAAGTTGAGATCACTAGTTGAATGCCTTCAAGGGAAATGATGGACTCCTGACCTCTTCTCTCTCCTGCTTCCTCACTATGACAGATGTGGCTTTGCTCTGCTGCATACTCCCATCATCAGGTGTTGCTACTCACCCAAAGGAATGAGAGCCAATGATTATGTCTACAACAGCTAAGAGTATGAGACAAAGTAACTCTTATTCTCTCTGAAAGTGGATTGCCTCAGGTATTTGTTACAGTGATGGAAAGCTAACTACTGCAGTAGATAATTGGAACAAATTTGAATACAAATACCTCTAAAATATCTATAGTAGCAGTCATTGGCAAAGACTTCAGGACCTAAAGAGTAAACTATGACAGTTTTGGAAACAAAAGAAAACAGAAAGCCAGCATCAAACATGTTCAGGGGAGGACCAGCCAGATAGTTTAGGGGATTAAAATGCCCTGTTTAGGCAGGTGCAGGGGCTGGGGGTTCAATTTCTGGTGTACTGTGCCAGCCCTGCCCCTGGGGAATGCTGAGACTGTGACTGACTGAATGTAGTGGCACGCGACTCTAATCCCAGTACTTGGGAGGCTCAAAACAGGAGGGTCACTAGAATACAATCTACTTAATGAGACCCTGTAGACCCTGTCCTAAATTCAGAAAAAAGGAAAGTTCAGAATGAATTATGTAGGCTTTTAATTTTCCCCAGCACTCTTAATGTTGCTTAGAAAACATTTTAATTTTAGGACATTTTGCTTAAAAGTTCTAACCGTTAAGTTTCAGGATCCATTTCTGTCAGCTGATGTTTACCATATTCTCCTCTACTTATTTTGTACTCTGATAGGAGTTTTACTCAATGATATCTAAAGGTTAGTTTTCTTAGAGATAACCTTTGTGTGGTCATTCTGTCCTATCTGCCTTGTGGTTCATTTAATTATCCATTCCTGCCTCAAAATGTATTAGACTTTCAAAGTCCCAGTGAAATAGGCCACAGGACTTAGAAAGAGATGTGAGGTCTCTTGACCCCCGGAATGTAAACATTCCAGGCACATGATATTTAGTGGATTCATCATTATTCTGAATTTCCATATCGTGTTTAGGATTTATAATGCATAATAATTAAAATACTTTTTTATTAGTCATGTAACTCAGTGAATAATGATTCCCTAATTTTTAATAGCCAATGAAGTCTATTTTGTAAATTTGTGTATTATCGAATTTCTGATCTATAAACTCTGAATAAGCATATAATTCACTTTGCTAGGATACTTTGAAAAATAATGTGACAACAGAACATACAAAATATATATTCATACTATTTAGATACTTAGCCATTCCAACATAGAGACATATTCTATTTTGCAAGATGGATATGTTTTGAGCAGTTGCCTAAAAATCAACTTCTAATGTAGTGAAATAGATTTTTTATTATACACTTTATAGATATGTTCTTCTAGCTAATTCCAAATAAAATTAACACAAAATTTATTAGAATGACATTCAAAACTCTGACAACAATGGTAAGACTTGGAAAGTTAAAGAAATAATATCAGTTTTTAATTTTCATGTTATTTAAAGTAGTAAAATCCCAAATTATGCTTTAATTATAGAGTACTATATATTATCCATTACAGAATATGAACGCTCCAAAAGTTGACAAAAATTTCTTCCATCTTTCTCAATTTATTTGATTTATAGTGAGAAAATATGCCAGCACTTTTGGTTCCGGAGATAGCCTACAAACTAGTGAAGGATAGAGAATGGGAAAACAGACACGTACCAGTAAGTTGATAGTAGAGTGTAGCCAACCTCATGTATAGTTATTTTTAAGAGGTAAGAACTTGTGTGTTGTTAAGAAAGTTGAGCTTATAATTCATCTGTCAACCACACATAACTTCCTAATTCTGGGTAGTCCAGAGGTCCTTGCTGTCTTATAGTTACTTATTAGAGAAATCAGAGTTTCCAGGTAAAAGTAGAAAATAGTACAGGAAAAAAAAAAAAACTTTATTAAATACTGTTTTAGTCCATTTCTCACTATTGGGACAAAATACACAACACCCACAGTTCTAAGAAAGCTGAGACACTGACTTTGACTCCTAGTTTTTGAGGATTCAATTCATAGCACACTGGCTTCAAGGCATGAAGGGTATAGAGGAAGGTTCTGGGAAAGGTCAGCCCTCATTTCATACCAGCCAGGAGTCATCGGGAGAGGAAGGAGAGGCCAGGGACGAGAAGCTTCTTCCATGTCGCTCCACTAGCCCGCTCTTCCCCACCAGTCTCCACCTCCTAACAGCACGTTTAGCTATCAGTGACTAAGCCACCAATGCATATGGTGTTCCTGTGATGCGATCACATCCCCAAAGCCCTGTCTTTGGACCCAGAGCCCCAAGGGAACATTCTAAATGTAAGCTGTGAGAGACATTTCTGGCATGTCAGGTACTGGATACATGCCATGACATATAATTTTTATCAGAGTCCTGCTAAAGAAATATTTTCAGCATTTATTAGAAAATTCAAAGTCATAGGATGGGATTAGATATCCAGAGCATTAGTACTTGGTACTGGCATGCATGTTCTGTCTACTTTCCATAACAATGGCATCAGTATGATCCTTGCTATGTGCAAAGTATAGGTTAAATGCTAAACAGATACAAGTTTCAAGCCTTTGTATGTTTATGGAAAAACACTGCAGAGGATAAGGAAACACACTGATAGGCACAAAACTGAAAAAGTAGGGGAAAAGTCTAACTTTCAGCCTCATGCTATGAGCAGGACTTCCTTTAACAATGCCTTTACATTCCAAAGCTCATTGATTCTACAATCCAAATTAAGTATTGGAGTAGCATTTAATGAAATTCATAGAAAAAACAAATAAAATGTTGCCATATAAAATATTAGAAGCAGTATGATGAATTTTTATTAAAATATGCTATGAATATAAATATCTAGGCATTGAGATTTATAAAATCTGACATATGAAGAATGCAATAATAGAGGGTTAAATTGAATGACCTAATTTCTGGGGAAATCCACATCAACCAAAAGTAAACAGAAAGGTTGACAGAATAAATTATCAAATTTGCTGTTAAGTAAGCTTGAAACTTTTCGTTAAACCATAACACCACAGAGGTTATTTTTCAGTTTATCTTCTGTTTCTCTTTTTGTTTCAGTGTGGAAGCACACAATAGCATCAGCCCACATAATAGAAATCTTAAGAAATAGTATTATTTCATTGTTTCAGATTTTGTATTTTTCATGTTCACAATATACTTAGTGGAAAAATCATAAATTTTAAAGTAAAGTTTTATGTTATTTATGAAATATTTTGCCTATTTATGGTAATAATTCAAAATCTTAAAATTTTGTAATTACTTTGTGGACCTTAATGAGGAACCAAAACAAAATTTTGTCTTTGGCCAAGAAGAAACAGTTGCTTGAATTAGCCAAATGTGAGAGGACTTATTGTCAAAGATTCCTTTGCTAGACCGGCACCATAGGGAAACTGAAAGTTGCCATAGGTCATAACAATTAATATTATAGGTAGGTGGGTGGTTAAGAAAATAATAAAAATGTGTTGCTGAATTTGCATGAAATTCACAGTCAATGAAAAGATGAAATGATGGACTTTACGCAGCAATTAGTGCTAAAAGTTTTTTTCATTGAAAATATCTGCCGAATATTGAGTTAAAATATGTGGGCCCTGACTTTAGAATTTGTAAGTAAGAAATACAACCTTACATGCAACCAATGAGTAGAATTCCATAGAAAATTCAAAGGCTGATCCTGCAATGTAAATACACAGGAAGTCCTGCTGTGAAGCATGCAGTGCAAACAGGCTTTTATGTTTCAATGCTGGCACAGAAGGAGAGGAGAAGTTATTTATTTCCACTGAGAATTCATAACCATAGGTGTCTCAGGTATTCACAATGAAAATTCAGACTTCTTTTGTCATAGAAACCTCCAAAGAAAATTTTAATTTAAAGTGATGCCAAGGTGGCAGAGGCTGCAGGTAACTGGCAGAAGGAAACAAAATTTCTCTGGCAAAGATTCATTTTCAATATGTTCTAAAGTTAATGATCACTTTTTAGAAATAGAAAATGTACGCTGGGATAGAAAAAAACATTGAAACAATAGCGAGCAGAGATAGACCTAATTAGAGAAGCTGTAGTTGGAGAAGTCTTTAAAGGACCTTTTTCATTCTTGAAGCCAGTCTAAAGATTGTAGGTACTTGAATTCAGCAAAATAACCCAAAATAGTCAAGCGGTCCATAACAGTAGTGCGTTTTCAGAAGAACTGGTGATTGTCAGAAGTTGTTGACTTGAGCCTTTTACGGGTCAGCATATTAATATGGTTATACTTTTAATATCTCATGGTAATACTTTTCTGCGGATGGTTAAGACCAAGTTAAAGCAAGACTTATAATAACTAAAAATGTAACTTTTGCAGCCCTAAGTGTAGTGAAACACCCATTTCTGACAAAGCAGAACGAAAAAGGGGGATATGTTGGGATCCAAAAAACTAGGAAATCAATCAAATATGTATAGGCCCAGTGCCTAAGCAAACAAGCTATCTCACTCCTGAAATGAAATCCCATCTGGTTAAGATTAGCTATCAGATTGTTCGACAATCTAGTGTCATGTGTTGCTAACTCCACAAAAATGTAAATAAAGGACCATTTTTTTGTGAAAAAAAGAAAAAGTATATAAATGTATACACAAGAGAGTTAGGATTGATATGCAGAATTCATTGAGAATTGAAGTTTGTACTAATATTGTTTAGACAGGATATCATGTTTGTATCTTGTCCTCTGAATAACTACGATGAAAACAACAATATGCAATGTATTAATTATTGTAACCATCCTACTAACCTGTTTTGAAACTGTTTCACTGCTATTTTATCTTTTTTTCTTGTTAAAATCAATAAAAAAGAAAGAAATCCAGATAGAATTTAGTAATTGGAATTAGCAATTGCAGACTTTATGACTATCGTAGCTTTGATTAATATATACAATGAAGTATCAGAGAAATTTATAAGCACAAAGAGTGAGCAATTTAAATCACATCTAGTTTGAAGATATTATTGTCTCATACAATTTTCTAGTAAAAGGAATCAAGGATCTTTGGGAAAATGACCTATTCTACTGGTAAGGCAAATAATATACTGGTTATTCCCGGATATCTTATATAGAGAGTAGGAAGTTTGCGAAACATGATGTAGAAACTTAACTTGTTTGTGGTACAGTATGGGAAGAGAAAAAGGGACCAGGTTTACAAAGGGAAAACCTGAGAAACACTACTCGAGTCAGGTGAAAAGCCAGCTGAACATTCAGGAAGAGACTTGCTAAATTCTTCAATTGTAATTGTGGATTTGTCACTTCTAATTCTTCTCTTCTGGTCCCCTTTCTTCTTTTCTTCTGTGTATGAGTTTTAGCTACTCTATTTATGGTGTCAACATAAATAAATCATGTTCTTGATAAGTACCAATTCCTGTTTCACTGTGAAAGAGTGTCTTAATTTGAACTGTTTTTTAAAAATTATTGACATAGATATATCAAATTTACTTGTGGTTAGTGTTTCCATTATCTTTTCTATCATCTATCTATCTGTCTATCTATCTATCTATCTATCTATCTATCTATCTATCTATCTATCTATCATCTATCTATCTACCTATCTAACATATTCTCATTCTTTTAATCAGTTCAACCCCTATTAATTACTCATTGAAACTACAGCTATATATCAGTCATAATCCCATAATTGTAGTCTTTTACCTGAAGAATAATTCCATTTATCTTTAATGTCATTAGTGATATATATTTTACATTTGTATCATTTATTTTCAAATTGATTCTGCTTTATATTTTTCCTATATTGTGGCATTAACAAAGTCCTATGAGGTTTACTTTCCTATGTCTTGGTACCGTTCAAACATTTGTGTCACAGTAAATGTACAAAGAATCAAGAAACGGGATTACAGAGCTTTCAAGCAACGAAAGAAATCACCAAGAGGTAATGAGACAATTCACTGAGCAGAAAAAAATTTTGTCAGCTGTTCCTCAGACAATACAGTATTATGCAGAATATGTAAAGAACTAAATACAATCAGACCTCCTGAATTTTAAAGACCCAGTTCAATAATGGGCACCAGAAGTGAAGAGATATTTTTCAGATGAAGTTCAAATGTTAAATAAATATATGAAAAGAACGTTTAACATCACTGATCTTTTGACAGATACAAACTAAAACAACACTGTGAGTTCATGTCACCCCAGAAACAAGTCAGCCAATAACAAATGCTGGAGGAGCTGTGGGGGGAAAAGGGACTCTTCTCCACTGTTAGAGTGTGTTCAGACTAGTGCAGCCACGGTGAAAATCAGCCTGAAGATATCTCAAAAAACCAGGACTAGAGGCACCATTTGACCCAGATATTCCCTTCCCTAGTATCTTCTTGATAGAATTGAAATCATCATAGCACAGTGATACACATACATCCATGTTTTTAGCAGCACAATTTATAATAGATGAGTCTTGGAAAATGCCCATTTTCAGGTGAGTGAGTGAGGAAAATGTGGTAGTTTTATACAATAGAACATTACACTGGAGTAAAGGATGAACTTGAGACATTGCTAGGTAAATAGATTTGCCTTGAGACCATACACTTGAGTGAAATAAATAAGACATACATGTATAAATATCACACTGTTTCTCTGGTATGAGAAAATAATTTTATAAATAAGGTTGAAAAATATATAAAAGCTATTGAAAATGGGAGGAAAATGTTCAAGTAGGAGAGAAAAGAAGGGAGGGGGACTGGGGAGACAGCTTAGTAGAAAAAGTGCTTGTGTGGCAAGTGTACAGACCTGAGTTCAATCCCCAGTTCTGCCAAAAAATAAAAAAAGAAAAGGAGGAAGAAAAAGAATAAAAGAAAAATTGGATAGTCTGTTTAGTATAAGTACTCAAGAGAAGAATTTCAAATAGAAAGGTATAATACAATTAAAAGGAAAGAGAGAAGTTGAGGATTGGGCGATGAAAATTGGAAACAAAGCTTTTGTAAATAAGGAGGGGAAGTAAGGTTGAATAGAGGGGACAGAAATGGAAAGAAGAATCAAGATCTATCATTTAAAGGCACAAATTCCTTAAGATGAATGTTGCCATTACGTGTATGCAAAAATATACCAATAAAATGTATTTTTTTGGGAAGAGTCTACAGGGTTTTTAGAGTCTCAATACTAGATTGGACTCTTAGTGATCCACCTGTTTACAGCCTCCCAAGAGCTAAAATTACAGGCATAAGCCCAGTCTCACAGTGCCCCAGGGGCTGGGCTCACACAGCAGGCCTAGGGATCAAATCCTGGCTCCCTGTGTCTGCTTGCAGATGCTTTAATCGACGGAGCTATTTGGCTGGCCCTATAATAAAATACAGTTTGGAAAACACAAAACAAAATCAGTGCAAAGGAGACAAAAACGTAAATTTTCTTCAGTTAATCAGTAGTACTGTACATATCAATGAAACATTAACCTCTACTCTGTAACTATGTATAATTACTACATGGTACTCAAAAATCATTAATAAGTCATCAAGGAGATGAAAAATTTAGCTGTATTGAATCAGTTACTTCACACTTTGTGCACATAACACATTGCCATAAGCTAGCTCATCAATGTGTGATATAAAACAAGAACTTTATAGCAATTTTCAAAAAAATATGTTTTTAATGAGGAAGTCTGTATATATGCTATAAAGGCACGTGTGAAAACATACGTTCTACTTAACTTCACTGTGAACATAACCCTACACTGGAAAATAAACTATAAGAATTGTGTTAACAAATGTTTGAAAAATAAAATTTGTGCATGTCAAATACGCTTTAAGAACAAGCAAAATACTAGTGTAAAGCAAGCAATGCACTGTATGTTATGGAAGGACGAGTGAGATAGCTCAGTAGATTAAGTACCTGCACAGGCAAGCACAGGGACCAGGGTTTGATCCTCAGTACTGCATTCGGCACTGGCCTGCTGTCAGTGTGCTGAACTGGCGAGCAAGTACAGGAGTGGTGGTACACACCTGTAATCCCAGCTCTGGGGAGGCTAAAAGCCAGAGGACAACTAGGAGTCCAAGCTGCATAGTGAGACCCTATACCAAATACATTTAAAATATATATATTATGGAATTCTTACTGTAGCAATCATTACTACCTATATGTACCCTCCTACCTTAACAAAATGTGCACAAATATTTAATAATTTATTGTTTATTTAATAAAATAAATTTTAAAAGAAAAAATTGTTAGACTATTTTTTTCTATTAGATAATTATTTTTTTCCGGGTCAGTTATCACACTATCCTTCTGCTACCTTATTTGGTAGTGGACAATATAATGTCCACTACCTAGATGTATATAATTACACTTCAGTTTGAAACAAATTGGAAGCTGTATTTCAAGTGCACATTATGGCTGCTCTGCTGTATTAAAAGAAAATACAGAATACTTGTATATTTTATGATTCAACATGCTGGAGATTTTGATAAGTGTCATACAAGGGCTAACACATATTCTTTCCCTTTATTCACCTCTGATAATAATTCAAACATGGAAAATTTTAACTTTAGTCATAATTCTGTATGTTTTACATTGCAGTTCTGCTGCTTTTTAATTCTACTGATGCTTTAATTTTACCTGTTCCTGAACATTTGTCAACACTCTTACTCTCTTGTGTGGTAAATGCTCATTTCTATGAACTCTTTCGTGCCCTCTTTCCACTTCTGTTTCTGTGCTATTCCTGCTACTTTGTTCCATCTGCCTTTGATTTTCCTCTGTGTACTGTTAGTAAAGTATAATTTCAGTTTCTTTTGCCTCCAGTATGGAAGGATGTAGTCACTAAGTACAAGCACAACGTGCATCAAACAGCTGCCAGTTGAGGTGAAACACAGCCTGGGACTCACCAGTCCATTCTGAAGGACATGAAACAATTCTCTGCACAAATGTGAGAAAATATATTAATTAGTTCTCCATTGGAGTACAGTTTCTGAGTTCTGTTTATTTAATGGAGTATTTCATAGTGTTAGAAATGCAATGGCCACAGTTAACATCCAAATGTATGAACTAAAACATATTAAATTATAATTACTGGGAAACAAAAAATATTAAAACAATACACACATGAAGAACATACACAGGGAAATGCAATTAATGTAATGATTATAGGCAAAAATGAGAAGCACATTTTCTGAAGGTGGTGTAATGAGGAAAAAAAAGCCTTCCCCTGAATCTGGCACTGAGAGAATTCTAGTTATTATTCAAGTGGCTATTTGTTTATCATTAATTAAAATTCAGTCATTCATTAAGATGGTTTTCTAGTTAAAATGTGCCAGTTCATTCCTATGTTTTCTCCTGATATAGTACCCGAGAGTGTTGTCTTGTCCAATACAAAATCTGAAGGTTTTACTGAATCATGAGCCAATGTTACACTTTCCTGTGTGAATCGTTCCATTGTATGGCATATGCTGTGCAGGAGGAACTGAGCATGAGTGCTGTCACAGAACTGTGTCCCATAATTGCTGCTTTCAAAATTACATCAATAGTTTTGACTTAATTAAAGTCAAGCCTGCAAATGAAACTATGCCTAAGATTTTAGACTTCAGTGAGGGGCTCAGTATTTTTATTATTATTATTATGAGTGTGTCTCTGCATGTATACATACAAGTACAAGGCATAGCTTTCTAGTTGACAGCTAGTAATTATCACCTTTACAAATGAACTGTGCAATTATATTTAAATTCATAATAGCACAATCTGAAAGCTTTTATGTATTTCTTCTTGAAGGAATTATTTCTTTAAGGTATTCCTTCTCTGAATATAGTTGTGTTATATTATTTAGTCATTTACGTTTGATTAAACATTATACTCCCTTACCAATACAACAACTATAGGACATGTATTTAATGTGTACTTCCAATTATACAAATTAGGAAATAAAAAGTCATGATTTCCCAATCAGTTTTACATAATAGGCAATATGTTCTCATTAGATTTTAAATGTCCTGACCAGACTTTAAATATCCTAAGAAACAAGGCATTGGTTCTTATAGTTTAACTAATAGTTACAGTATATTCACAACATATACTAGCAAGTAGTCTATAATTGACTTCTTTATCTTGAAAAAAATATTATAATTAAGTAGATAATATAGTTAAAAAGCTTTTATACCAAAAAGAGTAAAACAATATATAAAAACATTTTCCTATTCTCCGTGTCTCCATTTTCCTAGTATTTAAACCTTTCTTCATATTCCTACTATCTTCTTTTTTAAAAATTGATGAAGTTTTATTCACTATAATTGTTTAAATCTAGAAAAAATAGTTTTGCCATTGCTTTTTACATCAGAAGAATAAGCTTTTGCACTGATGTTTAACTCATCCCTTGTATTTGAATTTTGACAACTATTTATTATCATGTCAGCATAATTAAGAACAATTGTGAATATTTAAATACATGAAAATAAAGCAATAGTGCAAATTCTTAGAAATTAGCAATTAGATATTTGAGTCAAAACTAGGTTTATTTGTTTAATATGTAGATACAGATATATAGATTTCCTTACCCAGAATTTAAAAAAATTTTATAGTCCTGAAGCAAATGTCTGTTTTCTGATATCCTCTATGACAGAGAAGGCCATTAATTTTACTTTTGCCTCATCTGAGAGTTCATAAAATGTTCTGCAAAGTGGTTTACACTGTGGTCAGTACTATTTATCAGTGCAGACTCAACTGTCAGGTCTGACCGGAACTTTGAGAGGAACTGATGTCTGAGGCCTCTCCAGTCTCCCTTCCTTCACCCGGACACTGCTTACATCTATTTTGAGCTGAGTATTGTTTGTAACATTTTTATTCAAAAGAAGACTTTGGAAAGTGACAGAAAGGTCTAACCACTCACTAAATTCCTGAATTCTTTTTTTTCTTCCTAAGTTCATGGGATCTTGTGACTTAATTTTAGATCATTGAAGATCTGCTTCCTGATTTCCTAGAAAAATGTCTGTATGCTCGGTCAGATGGGGTAGGCAGTTGGCTTTATTGATCACTGGGAGAAGATGATGAAGGCTCTGCCAGGTGGTTCTGAGTGATGCATTAAAGTTTTAATGCCTGGAGAAGCCACTGCTCATGGCATTTTGTGAACTAGAGCTAAATTTGTGTCACGGTTGTTCTACTGCCGACAATTGTTGACAGCAGCAAGCCTGATCTGAATAACACAGTGAAGTTATTTCACTGTATAGACTTAATCATAACACTTTGAAAATAAAACACAATAAGCCAAAACCAAGTTGATAGTTCATTTTAGAAGGAGATAACAGACTCAGTAAGGAAGGGGCAACACAAACAAAATGAAGTTGAAGAAATTAGTGAACAGACAGAGGGCTCTGGCTGCTCGAATGTAATGAGCATGAAGAATGGAAGAAGATGTTAAACAGAATGTCCAAAACAAAGCCACTGTCATGCCTTGCATTCTCATGCCACACATGACATTAATTTTCTTTGTACTGAGCAGAGGAATGAACATTGTTTCACTCTATAAAGTTATTCTAAAGGATATGGCGAGATAAAATATTTCTACAATTTCTGAAATATAAGCAGTTGTTTGGACATATTTTGTTCTGTAGTTCATACCATACCCCTTGTTTTAGAGGGCCATTTTGGAGCTTAGAGAAATAGAATACAGATAAATAATATGTGACTCAAGAATTTAAATCACAATGGAAATTCAGATGGTTTTCTAAAAGTTGTTAATATAACTAGAATACAGTGATCTTGTTGCTATAAATGTCTTTATGCTTCAAGCTTAAAAAATATGACTTTTTTTAGTGACACAACTTGTTCCTCTGAAAATTAGTTCACTCTTTTGCAGTTTTGAGGACTCTAACTCAAGAAAATTCAAAGGTAAGTAGAGCAATTCACTTCCAACATATTTACCCAGAGTGAAAGAATTGTATTTCAGATGTAAGTCAACATACTACTCAGATCTTTTAAATATTTATTGATTAGTAGAATTTTTACAAGCTTAAGTTTGTCTGTCTCATTTTAACATGGTAATCACTTCTGATCCCTAAGAAATCTTCACAATGACCATTCCTGATCATTAACTAATACTGTGACATTTTGAGCTTTTGCCTACTCATCCCTCCTGACGTCTGAGGCTCATGGAGTACATACCCATGGAGATTCCTTACTTTCATTTGTTTTTGATTTAGGCCAAACCCTTATCTTTTTTTTCCATTTAAAATTAGTCACACAATTACACAGTTTATTTGGTTGTTGATTTAGTAATGTATCTGATGCTGACAAATTAGCAAAGGATAAAGGTTTCTGCAGCTTTTTATATTGGAGGTTAATGTCTAAGACAGAGAAGCCCCATTGTTTTGGCCTTGTGTGAGCGTCTTATAGCTCTGCCACAGAATGGTGAGTGGCGAATGTAAAGGAAGGAAGAAAGAAATCAGGTAGCTGAGACACTAGAGACTAGGGAAGGGTTGTCATAAAAAGGAGATCTTGTGAGAACTCATCTCCTCTGAGAGACAAGTAGCAATCTCTCCCCAGAGCGCAGCTTCTGTAATCTCAGGAGATAGTACTGCATCACTGGGTCCCCACTAAAGATCGAGGGCCCTACACATACACTTTTAGCAGATGCATTTAAACCCACTGTGAACCACAGCAGCCAACCACTCCAATATCAGATAGTAAGCTGGGTTGAAAACAGATTTAATGAAATATACATTTTGTACTAGGAAATTCAGCCACTGAAAACATACACAAGTTTTAAACATATTGACAAAGCTGTATAATCATAAAATCAATCAAGTTCAGAAAATTTATAGCACCCACAAAGGAGGTGATATGACCCAGTAGCAGTGAAACATACCTCTCTGCCTAGCATGGAGGCCAGGATGATTATTAACCTACTTAAAGTTTCGATAGATTTTCTTCATCTAGACATTTACAACTGATTTGTTTTACTTAATATAATGTTTTTAAGGTTCACTCATGTAGTAGGCATCAATATTTCATTTGTTGGCAATGGTTATAAAGCTCAGTGGCAGCATCTGCCTGTCAAACTCGAGGTCGTGAGTTCAATTCCTGGTTCAAAAACAAAGCCTTTAAATATTACATAGAAATTGAGGCCACCAACATTTCACTCATTTTTATTGAGAACAAGCTGTCCATCATATGGATCCCATTATACTAAGATTTTACTTAGCCATTTATCATTTGATGGACACTCAGATTATTCCACGTCTGGTCCTGCTCAAACACCATTAGGGGCATAGATATGCGCCTACTTACTCATAACTGCTCATTGTATTGCTCATGTTCCTGAGAGTAGAATTATTGATTCATATGGTAAATTTATGCATAACATTTTCTAGGTTGGATGCTTCATTTTACTGTCTTAGCAATTTTTCTGTGACCGCATGAATATTAAGCTCTTGTATATATGCTTGATTTTGTTGCATACTAACAGAGTGGTGACCAACACTGACATTTATCAGATCCACACTTTCTTTTTTTTTAATTTTAGGACAAGGTCTACAGGGTCTCACTGTGTAGATAAGACTTGCAATAATTCTCTTGTTTACAGCCTCCCCAGTTCTGGGATTGCAGGCACTCACCACCACACCCAATCTCAATCTCAGTCTCAGTGCACCATGGTGGTGGGGCTGGCACAGCAGTCACTGGGATCAAACTTCCAGCTTCTGCATCTGCCTAAGTGGGTTCTTTAATCTGCAGAGCTATTTGGATGGCCCCTACACTCTTTCTTCACTCTGTATTTTATTAAATTTTCCCTAAATTATTCAAGCCACTAATAGAGATATCAGTGATGTAAATATATGATTAGATTGAGAACTACACATTTTCTATAGTATTCTCTAATTTTCAAGATTCTTTTTAAAATAAATTACTGTAAAAAGGCA
Source organism: Ctenomys sociabilis (assembly GCA_004027165.1). NCBI lineage: Eukaryota > Metazoa > Chordata > Mammalia > Rodentia > Ctenomyidae > Ctenomys > Ctenomys sociabilis. The sequence continues at coordinate 33,235 of PVKA01015422.1, read as the reverse complement.
AAAATAAATTGTAAGAACTTGTAATTTACCTAAAAGAATAAATCCTGCTTTGGATGCTAACTTGGTATTCTTTATCATTCATTTTATACTATTAGAAGTCAGTGTGCATCTGTTAAAATGTTTTCTAGTTGTTAGCTCTTTATTATTTAATTGTGGGATTTTAAGATTTCTAATTTAAATGTTTTAGTCTTTGTTGTCTTATCTAATATGGACTACAAATGTGTTTGCCTCAGAGCAAAAGGTGAGACAAGGAAACTAAAAACTTTTTCACCTTTCAAATTAAATCTCTTACACACAACTCAACATCATTATTTTATCTAAACTAATGTAATCAAATTTGTGCTTTTATTTGTAATATTTAGATGAAACACATCATTTCTTTCTATATTTTCTTTGTCCTTTCTTACTCTTTGTCATTGGTAACTAATAATCTTCTTATGCAAAATGCTTGCTGAACAGGATACTAAACCAGAAAAATGCTTGATTCTGCATGGTACTTAGAGAATAATTATTAGACCCTTTGGGGAGGAACAGTCCAATTTCTATTTGGAAAGATTACTTACAAAACAGAGCAGCATTTGAGGAGCCTAGTGTTTTGTTTCTTCCCCATATAGTAATTTGTTGTGGTAGACCAGTGGTGCCAGAACTTCAGAATCATTTGGGGAGATTGAGCATACATCTTTTCTGGGCTATTGTCTTCAGAGACTCTGACAATTGGACTTTGGTGGGTTTTAGAAATGGCAATTTATAAAATCTCTCCAGATGATTCTAACTTGAGAACAGTACAAAAAGAACTACATATAAACTTCTGCATATGGAGATAAAATAACAGGTACTTCTAGTAAATATTTGTCTGGTAATATTGTAGTTATTATACATTCATTACAAAATTTCATGGTAATAAATAAGTACAGTTGGTGATATTTTATAATTCTTTTTAAAAAATTAGCTTGCATTACAAATAATAAACTTAACAGTAGTTACAATTTTGTGCTTCATTAATGACTTTGTGTAGTGAGACTATATGATATTATTGAGGCTACTGGAACTGTCTCAAGTCTGCTACTTAATATGAGAGACCCTTTAAATAGCCCCATCTCAAGTGCTTTGACAGGAAAGTTAAGAAATATTCAGACTAAGCCTTCTTTAATGAAAATAACAGCATCTTTGAAATTTAAATAGCAAATGAGCCCAAAATTATTATACAGATTTAATGCAGTCCCAATAAAATACCATTAGCATAACTCACAGAACTAGAGTAAACAATCTTAAAATTTATTTGGAACTAAAAAAAGATAGAATAACAAAAGAAATTCTGGGCAACAAAGGTGAAACAGGGAACATCATAATCGCCAACCTGAAATTATACTACAAAGATACTGTGACAAAATGAACATGGTATTGGCAAAAAGCCAATCAGAGGATCAGAGGAACAGAAGGTGCAGACATATTTCCAAACACGCTCAGCCATGTCCCAAACATGTTGACTAGAAGAAAGTCTATCTAATAAGTGATGCTCAAAAAATTGGCTTTCCATATGCCAAAGACTAGAACTAGACCCACGTGTATCATCATGTGCTAAAGTCAAAATGGATCAATGATCAAAATATTAAGACAGAAACACTAAATTTACTGGAAGAAAATTTAGGCAAAAATTTCAAAGACAGGTTTAGGCAGAGACTTCATGCACAAAATCAAGGCTAAAAGAAAAATTGTACAAAGAATCAGGAAATGGTGTCACATCTTATCAAAAAGATTCTGGACAACAAAGACTTGTCCACAAGAGATTGAGAAGACAACCCACAGACTGGGAAAAATATGCAATTCTCAGATGAAAAATTATGAATGGCAAATAAGTACATGAAAAATTTCTATGTCATTGACTGAGAAATACAAATTAAAATATTGAGATTCCATCTCCCTAGAGTAAGAACGGTTATCATCAAAAAGTCAACTGATAATAAACGCTGTTGGAGCTATGTGGAAAAAGGAATCCTTTTCTGCTGTTGGTGGGAGTATAGACTGGTGCACACACTACAATAATCAGGATGGAGATTCCTCAAAGAAACCTAGGTTTGGGCCAGGAAGATGGCTCAGTGGAATAATTGCTTCCCTGACAAGCACAAGGGCTGAGTTCAATCCCCTGTTTTGCTAAAAAAACATAAAAAGAAAAACTAGGATTGGAGGTTTCATTTAAAGCAGATATTCCTCTTCTGGCTATCTGTGCAGAAGAATTAAAAATATCATACTACCGTGTTATATGTGCTTCCATGTTTATAGCAGTACAATTTGAGGTAGCTAAATCTTGGAAACAACTCAAATTCATTTCAACCAAGGAATGGATAAAAGAAATGTGATTGCTTTATACAATGGCATACAACTCAGCCATAAAAAATGATAAATTGTAGATTTTTATGGGAAAAAGGATGCAACTCGAGACCATACTCAAAAGTGAAGTAATGAAAAGTTAAATAAATTAGACCTATATGTGTAAACATTTTATATATGTATACACAAGCTAATTATGCACAAGACATGCAGTTACACCGCTAATTGCTCTTAGTTCATTGTGTGCTAATGTTGTTTGGATGAAATATCATCCCTATATTTTGTATTCTAAATAAGTAGTACACAGACAACAATATGCACTGTATCCACTATTCTACTCATCTGTTTTGAAATTTGGTTTCACGGTTTTGTTTATCCTTTTTCTTTGTAAATACAAATAGCAAATTATGACATTTACTAATAATACTCTTTTTGAAGATAGATAACTGTGACCAATTGTGATTTAGTGAAAAAATGGAAACTATAAAGGATATAATTCTTACAGGGTTGACTGCAAATGAATGTTAATTCATATTGAAACCTACTTGTGCATTTAACATACATGTGTTGAACATGTATAGTGAATAACACAATACTCTTCAGAAGAGGTAGTCCAATTCCTGTGAAAAGTAGGAACTCCACCTACTTCTGCCTTTCAATTATCATATTGGCTTTTCTCGGTCTCTGTCTCTGTGTGTCTCTGTCTCTGTTTGTCTCTCTCCCTCTCTTTCTCTCACTTGTTTGTTGGTTGTCTGTCTCTGTTTCTGTTTCTGTCTCTGTTCTCTGTTTCTGTCTCTGTTTCTGTTTCTGTCTCCGTGTCTCTCTGTCTCAGTCTGTCTCCATCTCTGTTTCTCTCTCTCTCTCTCTCTCTCTCTCTCTCTCTCTCTCTCTCTCCCTCTCTCTCACTCTCTTTCTAATTTATAAGTTAAACTCCCCAAGGAAATTACACCAATATATTACCAAGGACTTTGCTTTTACAAATCTTGCACAATGTATTTATTGTACTGTGACTTGAATCTGATCATGCCTATGTCAGTGGATAGAGTTATTTGGCAGTATGAAAGAAAATGAAGATGGCTCTATTCATTGGTTGTAATATAGTCTTGATCAAAGTGCAGATGTTCCATCCACATTTGTAAGAAATGATACGTACCTATCATATAGATATATGTATATGTATATATATATACACACACATATATACACTATAATAAATATGAGAATATATATGCATAGTAAATGGAACTATGATGTTTAATATAATGGAGAATTTTAGTCATGCTGTGTATAACTGATACAGATATCTCTCTGGAATATTCTATAACACTTTTAATATATTTGCTAAAATAATCCTAACTCATCAAAATGGAGAAACAGAATTCTGTTACTGGCCATTTTGCAATGTATTTCCCAAGGATTAAACATGAAAGATAATTTTCAAATATATATATGAAGCCATAATAATATACTTAACTGTAGAAAGCTCATGTCAACAACTTCTGACATTGCCAGTCCTATGGATAACCGACTACTATTATGGACTACTGGACTATATTGGAATATTTTGGTGAATTCATTCACCTACAATATTTAAATGGCAATGGAATATACATCTCTGACAAAACTAAACAAAAAAGGGGATACCAATGAAGGACCATTTTGTATCTGTATATATAAAATAGGATAGATATACAAATACTTTGTCTTAATTCAATGAAAAGGAAGATTTGTACTAATAGTGACTGGACAAGATATCATGTTTGCATCTTGCACTATGAATAAACACTATGAAGACAAAAGTGTGAAATGCATTAACTATTGAAACTGTCTTACTAATGGGTGTTGCAACTGTCCCATTGCTATTTTTTTCCTCAATAAAGTTATTTAAAAAGCAAATTATATATATATATATATATATATATATATATATATATATAAAATTAAATAAATATTGGGAGAAAAAGAATTTGCACAAGCACAAACATTTCTTTCATGAATATTTTATCTACATTGTGTTTCATTTATCACCCCAAATTTCTTCACATTAGAAAGGTAACCAAGAGATAAAAAAATATAATCAGACCTAGAGAACATCAAATATTAGCTATCTGGAAAAAAAAAAAACTGTAGGGTAAAATTAAGCTATATTAATTCCAAGCCAGAGCTAAATCCCAATGAACTTTATTTTTTATTTTTAATTATAAAGGCCAAATCTATTATTGAGCAAGAGAAATATAATTAAAACTATATAGCAGAAACTCATTATTTCTGCTTTTAAAAATACCTGCACTAATATTGTCTAGTCCTGATTCTTTAAACTTTTAATTTTTTCTTCTTCTTCGGATCACACATTTTCAAAAAGTTTCTTTCACATTTTACAATGGCTCAAATCCATCGTGTATTATCATAATCAATAGTTTAATTTTGAGCAAATTTAATTTTGAATAGCCTAAGAAAATCAATCTTTTCCTTCGGAGCTGAGGTACATGTTCAGTGCACTTCCAGTCCCACTCCTTGCTCCAGAGCAAAGCTCCTCACAGTGATTGCTCTTCAGAGCTCAGGGTCAAGCACTGGTAGGACAGCGCTCCTGGTGAGCATATATGCTTCTGCTCGTCCCAATGCTCTGGAAAATGTGGGTGTGCTATCTTGCTAAATGTCAAAATTCAAAAGCCTGGAAAGACTGTTAGCTAGAAATATATTCATATGCTGTTTTATAACGCAAGATACAGTCCTAGAAGGTGAAACTTATTTTAAATTTAAAACAATGCTGAAAAACTCAGATATTGAAATAAGTTGTTTGAATGTATGTTCACCATCCTCCTTTTAAACATATAATAAAATGATTTCTTGATGGCATACATTGAAAGACCACTGAGTCTTCTCTAGCTGGACCAATAGATCATTGGGTACTCAAGTAGTAATTAAATACATAGTAATTAAATAAATTATAAAAAAATTATAATTGCATATACCACAGTTTTACTTGAAATAAGGGAATAAAGTCACTCTTAATCAAAAAGAGAAAATTTTGTCTTAACTGATTTCATAATTTACTCACCATGGTTCTAAAACACTTCCATTGGGCTGGCCAGATAGATCAGCAATTAAAGTGCCTGCTTAGGCAGAAGCAGGGACCGGGGTTCGATCTCCATCATACCATGCCTGCCCCACCCCGGACTTGATGAGACAGTGAATGAAACTGGGAGTGGTGGTGCACACCTATAATCCCTGTGTTTGGGAGGCTGAAAACAGGACGATCACTACAAGTCTGATCTGTGCTGTGAGACCCTGTAGATCCTGTACCAAAACAAAAAAAAAAAAGCCCACAAAGAAACAAAAAGAAATCCACTTCCACTCTAATAAAGTCTTAAATATTGATCAAATTTGAGGAAAATATAATTTCAAATATGTCCCTCATAATAAGTTAGAAAATCTGATATCAGTTACATAAATCTTGTTGAGTATGAATGAGACATCATAAAAGTTTGAAAACTATGTGAAAGAGAATATCCTCTTTTGACAAGAGAAATAAAATGTTTAAACCATTGTGAGTGATGATTTTCAATAGACTAAATCCTAGTTGTTAATATTGCCAATATATTTACTATTTTTTCAAAGTAAGAGTAGAATTTTTGTGGCATTAAAGGGGTATGATTTTTCCAGTTGACTCATAATATTTTTAAAAGTTTGTACATGTATATGGCTTGGAAATCAAGGTAAAATGTCAGCAACTTATTCATGCCATACACTCTGGCATGTAATGCCTACGATTCTTTGCAAGCCTGAGGTTAACGTTCATCTCCCATGGTCCCTAGATCTAGATTTAGGTTTAAGAATTAAAAACATAGATGAAGAAAAGTTCTACTGGCCCTTGTTTATTCCTGTACCTCAGATTCACCACTGCTGTTTTCTATTAAACATGAGCAAATGGATGCTAAGAAAAGCCAGCAGTTTGTGCTCATCAGTTTTGGTGTTGTCATTTTGAACCTTTAGTAAAAATGCACAATCAAGAATGTGCAAACTATCCAGGACCATACAGCTGGGTGGGAAGCTTTTGTTAGGAGAGAGTGAACTTCTGACCATGAGTGTTGAAATATAGAGGACAGAAGGAAGAGAAAGAAGGTGGAAGAGAATGTCTTACTATAATAGAGCACACAAGTTGGAAACTTGGACTATGTAACTCCTTGGTGGAGTCACTTTGTAATTTAAAAAGAAATGCAGTTTTCCAGTATCTATAATTAAAATAATTAATATAAAACTCACTACTTCTGTCATTTCTTTAATTTTTATTTTTTAAATAATTTATTGAGAAACAAATAGCAATGAGACAGTTTCAAAACCAATTAGTAGGGCAGTTTCAATAATTTATACATTACATATTGTTGTCTTAGTGGTTATTCAGTGTACATGTGGACATGACATACTGTTCACAGACACTATTGGAGCAAATCTTTCTGTTCATTGGATTACGTGAATGTAGCTATATAGCTATCTTACAAAGTTGTTCTAAAGTCTCAAAATTGTATTTCTGCTCCACAACATTAAGTTTCTATCATTCACTTTTTAGAATTTCACACTCTAGTTTATCAAATTCCTCAATCTGCTTTTATCAATCATTTGTCTTTTATTTATTTGGTCCCTTTGACATTGATTTTATATAAAAATTTTAAAGAACCAAGAATTTGGAAATAATGTTGGATAATCAAAATTATATTTTCCCCCTGATATATTTTTGAGGTAGAGCACATCTTTACACAAAAGCATATATTTACTGATCTATGACACGTAGAATTGGGATAGCTTAATTAATGTTTCATTGCATAGATTTATATACTGTAATTTTTTTATGTGACACCTGGGATTGAATTCAGGACCCTGCACTTGCCACAATATACTTTAAATTTGAATCAATGCATAATTTGAATTCTGAGCATTATGGAATTGTTACTATTTACATTTAGTAAATCATTGCTCTATGGGAAACAGGATTCTGGAACTAAGTCAGAAATAGAGACACTTTATGCAACAGCCTTCTCTATCAATTTCAGATGCATAACAGCTTATAATCAACCTAATTATTTTTAAAATGTTTTGAGATTGATGATCATCCTTTGAATAATTTGGGTATTCTAGATGTGACTGCTAACATTACATGTAGTCTCAAGCAGACAAAGATGCTCAGAAAAGTACCACAATATGTTCCAGGATGTGTGAAATATGTGTAGCCAAGCATAGAAACTGATTGGGCTAATGCTTATTTCAAACACAATGGATCTCCCTTTTCGTTTACATAGGGTTAAACTTTTTAAAAAATTGTAAGAATTATATAGCAGTCATATTTAAAAGTATCATAAGCTTAATATTTATTTGCTATTTTCATTTATAGGAAAGAATGTAGTATCATTACCAAAGAATGATTTTGGGGAACTAAATATTAAATGGATATAATACACATATGGTCTACATGTTTTATATTTTACACAATATGTGACTTCATATATAATTTAATTTTGGCTACTGAAAAACATATGAACATGCCAAAGAGTTTTATATTTCCACTCTTTAAAATGATAGTAGAGGACCAGGGAGACGGCTCAATGGAATAAGTGTTTCCCCAGCAAGCACAAAGGCCTGAGCTCAATCCCCGGTTCTGCCAAACAAAAATTAAAATAAAATAAAATGATAGTAGAGCTGAGTATGGTGGCAACTTTAACAAAATAAAATACTTAAGAAACAACAGGATTCTTAGAGTACATTTTCACAATAGTATTATTTTTTCTGGTATCTTTATTTTTTATAATTTTTGAGAGTTTTGCTACCTACAGTTTAGCAGGGGTAAGGACATCGTTTGTATGTGATTCTATATATTTTGTAAAACATGAACTCATTAAACTTTTAATATAGCTGATTATAAAAACTTCCAGGCAAGAATGAAGTACCTGTACTATTTGTATGTCCTTTCTACACTATTTACTGACAACGACAATTTTCATAAAATACAACTGGGAGTGCTTACAATTAGCATCCATTCAGAAATTGAAAGCTGAGTATTTCATGAATTTTTTATTAAGTGTCCTTATAAATACTTTAAAAATAGTGAAGTTGTAAGTGTTTTCTATGCTGGGAAATGCAAGCTATTCAAGAATGAGTGTTTTAGTTAGCACTAAGCTTTGCTGGCTTGTTTTTCATTATTATCTGGTCTTTTTGTTCTCTCATTCTTCTGTTTCTCTCTCTCTCTCTCTCTCTCTCTCTCTCTCTCTCTCTCTCTCTGTCTTCTCTCATGTACACACACACACACACACACACACTCAAACATATGCACTGCCTTAAATTCTGTTTTTCTTTATATTTCTCCTCTATTTTTGTTTCTTCCCCCTCTGCCTCTCCTTTGTAGTTTCACACTCAGTCTCTTCAGATATGTTGAGATAAAAATTTGCTTCCATCTGTCAGTGCCCTACTCTCGTATGGCCATCTCCCCCAGTGCCCATGTCTCAGGCCCATCATAACTAGCTGTTTGTCTGTAAGCTTCCAGGTATTCATGTAGTCTCCTCAGTTTATCAAAAATAAATGAGGAATCACATCTATAGAAGGTATATGATTGTCTCACTGTGACATTAAAAAAGGTGTAAGTACACATATATTCTTTCAGTTAAACAACTCCAAATCACTCACTCAAAAAAAGGCTTCACACCAACAACTTGAACAGGATAATGTAGTGGAAGACAAATAATAACAAAGAGGTACACATGCAGATGCTCAAAGCTGAGAAAGCGGCTGCTGCTGTTAGGCTGCAGATATCATGTCTGCAACTTGTACTAGGAACAACTACTACAAAGACAGCAATATGCAGTGTATTAATTAATGTGACTGTTTTACCAACCTGTTTTGAATCTATCGCATTGCTATTTCTTTCCCAATAAAATTATTGAAATGTATTTAAAAAGCAAAGTAAATTTAAAAGCATAGAAAATTAAAAGATGGCAGAGCCCTCAAAAATAGTAGGTAGAGCTCTAAAAAGTGGCATAGAAAGGTCAAGAAAGATGTTATTGTATGCTTGGAAGCAAACTTGAGAGACATTACTCAAAAAAAGACATATAACTGGCCAGAAGGTATATGGAAAATATTCAGTGTCCCTGATCCTTATAGAAATACCAATTAAAATTGTAATGTGATAGCACTTCCAGAGTGCTAGAACAGTTATCATCCAAAAGTCTTACTCAAGAACATAAAGCAAAGAGAGCGGCACCCTGTTGGCACAACTTTAGCTGGCACTAACAAACCTATCCATTATGGGAGATAGTATAAGCATATCCCAAAGCACGAAACATGGATTCATCATAGGGTCCCACGGTTTGTTTCTGTGTATCTATTCTAAGATGAAATCAGAGATGTGTCTGCACCACAGTTTCGTTGCACATTGCTCAGAATAGCTAAGATAGAATTAGCCTTTACAGGCATTACTAATGAATGGGTAGGGACAATGTGGTATATAAACACAATGGAAGGCTGTTCATACTTAAAATGTCTATAGCTGCGTGAATGAACCTGGAGGAAATTATACTAATTATATTAAACTGAAATAAACCAGGGACATACAGGGAAATGCTGAATGAGCTCGCTTTCCTCTGCAGTCTGTTCTATCACACTACAGCAGTTCATGCATATCAACTTTTATAGCAGCCCAGTTCATGGTAGCTAAATTCAGAAGTAGCCAGTGTATCCACCAGAGGACTGGATGCACAAAAGGTGCTATTGCTACACCATGGATTATTGCTTGGCTGCCAAGAAGGATAAATGTAAGACATTTGTAGTAACATGAATGTATTGGAAACTATAATGCTGAATAAAATAAATCACTTTGCACTTGAATACTCTACAGTATCTCTCATTTGAGAAAGACAAAGTATAGTACAAAGAAAATAACGAAGTATGGGTAGAAAGAAACAAATGGGAAGAGAAGTGAGCAGAACTAGGATGTGTCACGTACAAGAGCCCAACAACCTCAGTGCATATAAACACTGTGCGTTGTGACATGAGCTAATGACAAGAGTGACAATGTGGAAAGGAAACAGCAGCAGCGGAGGGCAGGTGGGAAGCAAAGGGACTAAAAACGAACCAAGCTGTCTAACGTGCTTGTACCCACTTACCAGTTTATCAGGGTCTGCAAACAGACAGGAGTAGCAAAGGAAAAGAAAAAAATTAAATTAATTTCAATTCTCATATTCTGTTACCTAAGCATAAAATTGTTAGTTTAATCAATTCACATAAAATGGAAAGGCAAGGAAAGAGCAACGAAACAGTGATAAGAAAATATAAATAACTAAATTCATTATGACAAACATAAAATAGGCAGGTGTTACTACCACTTTTATAAGTGCTCAGAATGCAAGTGAAAATATGTGTAGCTTCTTACCTAGCAGTTCCTCGTGTGCTACGTTTTCAAGCAGAAGTTCTGATTGTGAGCACTCTGGGCTTGTTCTCAGGTACTGCCATTTTCTGTTAAACCTCATGCTGAATATGGAAATAAGCTGTGCTCCGTTGACAGACCTGGGTTCCACACGGTGTCAACTCTGACCGCACTGTGGCATGAAACCATCTTCCCTTGGGTAGTCAAAGTTTATTACTCTGCATAAGAATGCAGCCCTGTCTCTTTGGCTGTTGCTTCACTGATAGTATGAAAACCTCGTGTTGCAGAATCTCACCCTTCAACTCAGCGGCAATACAATTTAAACACTGATGGAAATATAAGCCATTTGGAATCCAAGATTGCTAAATGACCGGAATTCACATAAAAGGGTAAAGGAGAAATAATCAGTCTGCCCCAAAGAAAAGAGATTCAGAGGAGGGAGGAAAGGCACATCCCTTCATCCCTGGTCTCTAGGACAGAAGTGTTCTGCCAACAAGCACAACCACACTGGACACTGCTCACTGATACTGATGAAGAGTACACTGCCCTGCCTTTGAAGACAGCAGACAATCCAGAGGGCAGGTTTTCCCCTAACTGTGACTGTCTTTGAGTATTTAATAGTAAATTCTTTGAAATTTTGAGGAACATTCAATAGCATTGTTATACTCAACCTTTAATCACAAATCTGTTACTCTTTGTATAACGTAGTTGTTGTAAATACATAAGTCAGTTTTCTGTGGAACATTCTGGCACTGCATTTTCTTGACTGTGAGGGTGCTATTTCATGCAGTCATGGGTCATTCCTGCTTTGTGTTGTACTCAAACTACTGTTTTGTTCTTTCAAAGGCCTTTCTTTACCTTTGATAGCTGGAATATATATATATATAATATTCATATTTATATATTCATATATATATATAGGCTTGCTTTTTTGTATTTTGCTTATACTTTTTTAATAACAAATAGTACTTAATTTTAATCCACCCAAAGTGGTCTACAATTGCCTTTTCATAAAAAATACTTCTTAAAATATCTAATATCTTCTAAACTGTAACACTTTGTTTATTTTCTCTTTATTCATCTTCCTCACAAGTGCACGGGTATGCTCAATAAAATCTAATTTTTTTTTACTTACTCATATTTAGACAAGATGGAGTCCTTTTTGCCATAAACACAGTAAACTGGGGTCTTTTTTAGGAAATTGGATGCACCTTGAGAACATAATATTAAGTGAAATAAATCTGACATACAAGCTTAAATATCACATGGGTTTTCTTATGGAAAACCCAAAGTGTAAGCAGAGGCCAATATGAAAGAAAGATGATAGGAAGGAGAGGGATGAAAGTGCAGAGAATTAAGAGATGGAGGCAGCGGGGGAGAGAGGGACAGGAGAAGGAAAGGACATTGAATATGAGCAGGTACCAACTCCGCAGGAAGGCTGAAAACATGCATTGGAAATGAAAAAAGAAGACTGAGAGATGGGTAGGTAGAGAAGGGAGGGACGGAAAGAAAGGAAGGTGAAGAAAAGGGGTTACCATGTATTGTGTACATGGACCGATCCCCTGAAAGGAGCATAAACATTATGTACTGTAGAGATGTTTTAATAAAAATAATATTACTTCATATAGGCTTTCATATTTTATGTATTTAAAAATACATTTTGCATTTTTCAACCATCCCTCCCTCCCTCCTTTTCCCTCCCTCTATGTCTTCCTACTTTTGCTTTCCTTCATTCCCATTCCTCTAACTTCTGGAATTCTCTCTGGGCCTTTCTTGCATTTACATGAGTCCATAAAGATGTTTCTGGATCTTCTCTAAATCTTTTGAAAGTTAGATTGCCTAGTTGTTTGTCGATTATGATTTTGTCTGAAAAACCCAGCTTTAGTAAACCAATCTCTTCATTGTCATTAAATATTTTCCTTATTTTTCACCCTTCTCTTATATTAGGGTTGTGGGTTTAGCTCTGTGGAGTGGCTCCTGCAGGGCAAGTGAGAGGTCCTGAGTTCAATTTCCGATATTGCTATTGCACTTTTGACTTAATTGGCCATATTAACTATTTAGCATTATGACCACTTAGGAGCTCCTAAAGTGGCTCTTTGCTGCAGTGTCCTTATCTGTATATCTGGAAATCAGTAACACATTTGTCCTTTGACATAATAAGAAATTCATTTGTCGTTAATGCATGAATCTGTATATCTAATCTCTCAAATGCAAAGGTTTAAATTTTAAAATATTTTCTTGTATTGTCCTTAGAGAATACCAAGTGTTACTTCTCTGCATATTTTTTTTCTCTCTATGGCTTAATATATTTCCTTGCTTAATTTCAGTAAATCTGCCCTGTATCCTTGAAAAGGAGGTGCTTTTTCTATCAGCAGTGCAGTTTACATAATAAATGTACCTCAGAGGATTAAGAATGTGTGAGTTTATTCCTATGGTTATTACATTTACCTTATTGATTATGTTTTTATGTTCTTTGTGTCTTTAATGTAATTTAATCAACCTGAATCATCCATGACTGACACTGATTATTGAACTAGAGCGTGTGTATCTGCCTGCTTTTTTTTCATCTTCTGTGATTTACTGTACATAAAATTTGCAGCCTAGCTATTTCAAAAATCTATGCTGATACTGTGATCCTGGCTGGAGATATTTTTATATCGATTTTTGTGTTTGGGAAGAAATAGTATACATTCTTTCCATATTTATACAGAAATATTTTAAGCTCTTTTACTGAAACTTTTGTTCCTTTCTTTTCTTGTATGTTGAATGGCCACATATGTATGGGGTTCTGCTTTTTATTTAATTGTTCTATATATCTCACTGACAGAACCTACAGTATTAAATACAAAAACTTACAAAAGTTTACTTGCCAATTGATTACAAATGGCTTCTCTCTGTGGTGATATAAGAACTTTCAGCTGCTTCTATAAGTAGAGTTATTTTACCACTTTTTGAATCTTAGTGGGTTTGTGACTTACACTGACTGCAATAACGTGTTGGTATTGCTGCTGCATGGGCTCCAACTCTTGGCCTACAGCACCTTGCTTCGTTTTAGGACACTGCTCATGAGTTATGAACATCTCATAGTCACCTGCGGGATGGTAAGACATACATGATCCATGCAATAATACTGGTCCTGTCAATACCCTGGAAACTCTTATTGATCTGCTCATTGACCTCAGATATTATGTCTAATCTCAGGCTGGCTGTGAATGGTATAAAAATAAAGTACATTTGTTGAAATAAGCCACAAGTTGTTGAAACAAATTTTATTCAGAAATATTAAAATATAATAAAACCTTCTTTCATATTTTTAAAAACTTTTTACATGTACCTTCCTTACTTGAAGTATAAGGTCGCTTGATTGATTTCTATGTAGCCTATTGTATGAGATACTGCATTAATTGAAAGTATTCCCAATAAGAAGATTTAAAGGTACAAACCATATTTATTTTTGTTTTCTGCAAACAGTCCTCTCTTATTTGTGATGATTTGTTTCAAGAATTCCAGTTATTTTCAGAAATAGTGCATGCAGTAGTCACTTTCTGGTTTCTTGGACAAAATATCCAACCCTCAAAATTTAAAGGGCAGAATATTACTTTGACTCATGACTCCTAAAATGTGTGGTGGGTTCACTGTGCCCCCTCCAGGAATGGCATAGTATAAGTTAACGGTGCATGAGAGTTGCTGAATATGAGGAAAACAAGAAACACACACACACACACACACACACACAGAGAGAGAGAGAGAGAGAGAGAGAGAGAGAGAGAGAGAGAGACAGAAAGACAGGGAGACACAGAGAAAGAAAAAGACAGAGACAGGGATGAAAACGCATCCTTCCCTGATGCAGCTTTTCTGATCAGGCCTTCTAGCAGCACATTCAGCTGGAAACTCATCAACAATTTAATGTACTTGTGGGCATAGCATCCCATGATCCAACTGCCATCCAAAGCCCCATCTACAGGCCCATGAGACATCGAGGGCACATTTTATATCTAGCCATAACAGCCCTGAATCCTAGGTACATTGTGTTTTCCTTATATGTGCCTACCTCTGTCAAGGTATACTTTACAACTTTGGTACGGTGAGATATTATCAATAATTAACAATGAAATAGAACAATTTTACTTATGTATACTGCGAGTTAGTTATACAAGTTATGCACTATTCAAGTCAGCTGAATGTGGTCTCTTCCCGCCCCTGTGTGCCTAACTGTGTGGTGCGCATCCATATGCTTTTAGACTACAGTTGTCTATAGGTAACTAAAAATAAAAAGTTCTTAATAATGAATGATTGTTATAATGTTACCTGTTTCATACACTGACACTTTCTTGAAGTGTTGAACTGTTCAGTTTGGTCTATTACATTTTATTATTCTTTAATTGTCGTCTCTCTGTGATGACAACTGAGTCTACTTTATGATTTTTCTTTATGAGCATGTTACTGACTTCAGACCACGTCAATTTAAACATGCTTATACAATTATATTGAGTTCTCAAGGGAAATCCAGTATCATTCTAACGAGAATTGCATTTATTATTGAAATATTGTCATTGTTCAAATTGTTCTCTAACCTCTAGCAAGAAGAAAGTGTTTCATTAGTTTCGTGGTCACCTTGATATTTTTTCTTTTGAAAACTTCATGCTTTTTAAAAATGAACTACGTGCTGAAAAACTTTTTTTTCATCATATAATTTATTGAATAGTAACATTTTGTTTAAAATATAATTTAATCAATTATATTAAAATCACTATGATGATAATCTGGGCTTTTTTTTTTTTCTTTGTTCTGTTTTGTTTCATTTTACAGTTTAATTAGCTTCCAAGCAGAGTCAGTTAATAAGGGAAATGCAGAATATTATTTCAGTTTCTCACTCAGCCACACATAATGACTCATTCTAGCATGGTTGTGTCCATTCCCTCTGTTTCTTCGGATGTCCTTCAGGCTACTTCTCGCTCTGCCCAGCAGAGGTTTCTCAGTCTCTCCAGGCAAAGTTGTCTTCACAGGATAATCAGTGTTATATTTAATCATTGTTTTCTAGCCTACTATAGCTACACAGCTGCAATTTATTAGTCAACAGAGAAAGCTAACCTCTAACCTCTAAGAGGCAGTATCTGCCTCTTAAATTTCATTCTGCTGACTTCCCCCACATGTCAGACAGCCTGCATGCACTGAGTTCTGTAAGGGCCCTCACTGCCTTACAGATAAGCAGTCACAGTGACAAGGACAGTAGCTACCTCATTGAGCAGTTTGTATAAACCAATCGCTTCACAAAAGTTATTCGTCAGAGTTTATTATGTACATGATAGGAACAGTTTTCAATTCTTTAAGATGGCAAAATAAAATTCTTGAAGTAGAACAACACTGGCATGTGAAACACTCACTTTCTTTGTTTCTCTTAACATGCTCTCAGTTATGTTCTAGCCATGTCAAAGAATGTTTTCTTATTTTCCCAATTCAGTCTTGTAGTGCCATTATCACACACCTTTGATTTGGTTCTTTTGCCTGCATATTCTCCCTTCAATTTGAATTAATATCATCCTTTACTAGTGAACCTACTGTTTCTTACTTAGACTTCTTGTTTTAGTTACTCTTCTCTAGTTGCTGAGACAAACACTTGACACTCAAAGAGGGAAGAAAAGGTTTATTTAGCTCACAGTTACATGAGATTTCAGTCCATATTCAGCAGGCTTCAAGACAGAGTGGTTCAAGGTAGAAGGCAAACTCATGGAGGAGGCAAAGAGCAAGAACACAAAAGGAGGAGTTCCAGCAACTCAAGCAGCTAACTTCCATTTCCTCCTTACATTGAAATGCAAATTACCTGCCTTAGGACAGCTGCAGCATCCACACCCACCATAGGTCAATCATCACAAGAGCACTGCCCCTCCTGGGCCTAAGTAGTGAGAAATTTTGTGACTCTTCCTGCCCCTGATTCAGCCCAGCACAGCCCAGTGAGTGTGTGGGAGAGCTTCAGCGCTCCTCGGTGCTCCCTGGGCCAGGGGCACAACAGAATGGAACTACAGGCTCACAGATGTGCCAGAAGGGCTTCAGCAAAAATGAGCTGAACACAATAGCTAGATCCAGTGCAGGCATGACTGGATAATCTCAAACTCCATAGATCAGCACATGAATCTCATTATGTGCTAAGGGTGTAACTGCACTAAAGCTCTACACCAAAGGTGCTGTACAAAATGACAAAGACAAGGAGAAAAATGCAATCTCATGCCTCAAGTCCACCAGTAAGTGCAGAGGACACTAGCTGAGCTGAAATGAATGAATTAACAGAAACAGAAGCAAAGGAACAACAGCATAAAGGTATACAGGAACTCAGACCAGAATTAATGCCTGAAATAAAAAAAAGAAAATTTTGAATACATAGCATCTGAAGTAATGAATCAAATCCAGAAACATATGGGGGAAACCCAATGCCATCACCAGAACAAGTACAGAGGACACTAGTTCAGTTGAAACATACGAATTAACAGTGTCACAAGCAAAGAAACAACAGCAGAAAGGTAAAGAGGAAGTCAGAGCAGAAATAATTTATGAAAAAAAATCATAAATAATTTATGATTTCAATCTTTGAAATCATAGCATTTGAAGTAGAGAATCAATTAAAGAAATATAGGGTGAAAACATAATTTGGAAAAAATGCTACAGTAAAAGAATAGCTACCTCTAAGAAGACATTGATTAAAAAAAAATAGAGGAGATGAGAAATACGACAGATTCCTTGATTCAGCAATACAGGAAAGAACTCGGTCACATGAAGCAGAGTCAAAGAGATATAGAAGAACTTAAAAATCTAAAGCACGAGTCTACAAAGTGAACAGAATTTCAGATCTTGAAGATGCTGGTGCAGCTAGTGAGAAGGGGAGAAATGATCTTTTAAAAACAAGGAGGATGCAGGAAAAAATAACCCATCAACTGCCAGGTGATGCCAACATAAACAATGTGAGATTAAAAGGTATCAATGACAAAGCACAAGTCAATATAAATGATATAAAAAGAATATGGGCCGAAGTAATGGCAGAAAACTTAACAAATATGAGGAAACAATCTAACAGTCAGGTAGCCAAAGCATAGAGAATGCCAAATAACGTCAACCCAACTAAAAACACACTGAGATATATAATAGTCAAGATCCCAAAATTCCAACACAAGAATAATATGCTGAAAGCTGCTAGAGAAAAGAAACAGATCATTCAAAGGAAAACCCATCAGAATGACAGCCGATTTCACTTCACAAACCATGAAGGCAAGGAGAGCATGGAGCAGAGTTCTTCAAGTCCTGTATGACAACAAATTCAAGCCCAGACTACTATACATTGCAAAATTGTCTTTCAAGTTTGATGGAGAAGTGAAATACTTCCACGCAAAGAATAATCAAAGAATTTCATGATGACAAAGCCATCCCTACGCAGACTACTGAAAGATGTTCTAGAGAGAGACCACAATGACCAGAACTCCATGAATGAGAACTGAAGCAACCCACTGAACAGGACAGACAATTAAACATAGGACAAAAAGAGGTAAGGAAAAACAGAAAAATGACATGACAATCATCATTCAATGCACTTGAAGCATAGCCATCAATGTAAATGGACTCAAGTCACCAATTAAGAAGAAATGGACTGGCATAGTGGATTAGGAAACAAAACCCAACAATATGTTGTATAAAAGAAACACACTTAACTCAAAAAGACCTTCATAGGCTTAAAGTCAAAGGATAGGAAACAATACTACATGCCCCAGCAGTTCAGAAAAAAGCACGACTAGCAATTCTGTTCTCAGACAGTCTCAACTTCAAACCAAGAATGATCAAATGACACAAAGAAGGCCACTATATATATTGGTTAGGGTAAAAATTCAAGAGCAAGAAGTAACACTCATAAATATCTATGCACCAAACACAGAAGCACCCAACTATGTGAGACAAATCTTAATGGACATGAAAATCCTGGTATCCAAGACCATAATTTTAATAGGAGACCTTAACACCCCCTAATCTCAAAAAGATAAGTCAACCAGACAAAAAATTAACAAAGAAGTAGGAGAACTGAACCAGAGCTTGGAACAAAAGGACTTGGTGGAATATACAGAGTGTTCAACCCAAACACAGCTAAAGACACATTTTTTTTTTCAGTTGCACAAGGGTTATTTTCTAAAATAAACTACATACTAGTCATAGGTCCACTTAAGTATATGCAAGAAAACAAAAATTATCCCATGCATATTATCTGACCACAGTGCAATGAACCTGGAAATAAATGACAAAATAAACCAGAAAACCCACTAACTACATGGAAAATAAGCAACACCCTATTTCGCAATCAATTGGTTGCAATAAGCAATTCAAAAATATCTATAATTCAATGAAAATTCTCCCATGAATTAACAGAATTTATGGGATGTAATGAAAGCAGTTCTCAGAGGGAAAAATCATAGCTATGAACTCACACATTAGGAAAACAGAATGGGAAAAAATAAACATCCTAATGTTGCACATCCAACATCTATAAAAGGAACAGCCAACCAAACCCAGCCCAAAGATGAAAAGAAATCATAAATATTAGAACAGAAATTAATTCAACTGAGATAAACAAAACAGTTCAAAGAATCAAGGAATCAAAAAGCTGATTCTTTGAAAGACTAAATAAAAGAGATAACCCCCTAGATATCCTCATCAAAAAGAGGAAAGAAAAAATTCAAATACAAGCAATAAGTAATGAAAAGGGTGAAATCACTGCAGAACCAGCAGAAATTCAGAAGATTACCAATAGTAACTTGAGAATCTTTATGCTCACAGAATAAAAGACACACAAGAAATGGACAGATTCCCTGAAAGGTACAAATTACCAAAACTGAATCAAGAAGAGATAACAACTCTCAATAAGCCAATAACAGCCAACGAAATATGAAACATAATAAAAAGCCTGCAGACAAAGAAAAGTCCAGCTCCTGATGGATTCACAGCTGAATTCTACAAGAAGTTTATAGAAGATATAATCTCTACACTCCTCAAAGTATTCAATGAAATTGAAAAGGAAGCAGGCCTCCCAAAATCATTTTGGGAGGCAAATATTATATGGATTCCAAAACCAGTGAAAGACACAAGTAAAAAGGAGAATTACAGGCCAATCTCCCACATGAGCATAGATGGAAAAATCTTCAATAAAATCATAGCAAACAGAATATAACAAATCATCAAGAAGATCATACAATATGAGCAGGTAGGATTCATCCCAGGTATGCAAGGATGGTTCAACATTCGAAAATCTATAAATGTAACACACTATATTAATAGACTGAAATCTAAAAACCACATGATCATCTCAGTTGATGAGAAAAAAGCTTTTGACAAAGCTCAGTATTCATTCATATTCAAAGTCCTACAGAAAATTGGAATAGAAGGCTTCTACCTCAGTTTAATAAAAGCCATCTATGATGACCCAATGGCTAATATAATTCTAAATGGGGAAAAATTGAAACCTTTGTCTTGAATATCTGGTACAAGACAAGGATGTCGTCTATCACCCTTCCTATTCAATATAGCTTTGGAATCATTATGTACAGCTATTAGACAAGACAGAGAAATAAAAGGAATAATAATAGGTAAAGAAGAATTTAAATTATCACTTTTTTGCAGATGACATGAAACTTTTGTTGGAAGACTCAAAAAACTCCACCAAGATTTTGATTGTTTCACAAATTCAATAACATAGCAGGGCACAAAGTCAATACTCAAAAGTTAATAGCATTCCTTTACATAGATAACAAACGCACTGAGAGTGAAACTATAGAAACAATGCCTTTTACAATAGCACCACAGAGAATGAAATACTTTGGAATTCACTTAACCAAGGCAGTCAAAGATCTTTTCATGGAAAATTACCCTACCCTAAGAAAAGAGTTCGTAGAGGACTTCAGAAATGGAAAGATATTCCCCTACTCCTAGATAGGAAGACCAACATCGTGGTGATGGCCATACTCCCAAAATTGTTGTATAGATTTAGTGCAATCCCTATCAAACTGCCACTAACATACTGCCCAGACCTAGCGAAGTTGCTCCAAAAATTTATTTGGAATCAGAAAAGACCTGGAATAACAAGGCAATCCTTATGAACAAAGACAAGGCAGGAGGCCTCACAATTCCTGAGTTGAAGTTAGACTACAAATCTATTCTGAAAAAATCAACATGTTACTGGCAAGAAAATGGGCCTGAGGATCAATGGAAAGATTAGAAGATACAGAGGCCTCTATGAACACACTCAGCCACCTGATCCTTGATAAACTAGCCAAACAATCTTACTCAAAGAAATTTAGCCTGTTTATCAAATGCTGCAGAAAATCTGGCTTTCTATGTTTCAAAAAATTAAAAGTTGACCCAGGTCTATCAGAATGTACTAAGCAAAAGTCAAAATGGATCAAAGATCTAAACATTAAAATAGAAACAATGTCTTGGAAGAGAAATTAGGAGGAATTCTTGAAGATCTAGGAGTAGGCAAAGAGTTCATGAACAAACATATTCGCATGGAAACACTTGAAAGAATTAAGAACTAGGATCAACTCTCACTGAGAAGTTTTTGCACATCAAAAGAAATTATCAACAAAGTGAAAAGGCAACCCACAAATTTTGAAAAAATCTTAACTAATAAGCACTGTGAGAAAGGAGTACTCTCTAGAATTTATAAAGAACTAAGATACATTAGGGTCCTCAAATTTAAAGACCCAATCCAGAAATGAGCATCGGAGATGAATACCTACTTCTCAGAGGACTAAATTAAAGAAGCAAATAATTATATTAAAAATGCTCCACATCACTAGCCATCAATGAAATTTAAGTTAAAACAACACTGAGATACAATCTCACTCCAGAAAGTATGGCTATCACAGAGAAATCAACCAACAACAAATGTTGGAGAGGATGTGAGGAAAAGGGAACACTTCTCCACTACTGAAGGGAATATAAACTGGTGTAACCATTGTAGAGATCATTGTGGAGACTCCACAAAACTAGGACTGGAAATCCCCCCATTCAACCTGGCAATTCCCCTACTGGGAATTTTGTCAGGGAACCTGACAACATCATATCATAATGATATGTGTGTACCTATGTTTATAGCAGCACAATTTGTGATGGCCAAATATTGGAAACAACCAAGATGCCCATCACATGAGGAATGGATGAGAAAGATGTGCTATTTTTGTACAATGGAGTTTACAAAGGATGATAAACTTGAAGCATTAATATTGAAGTGGATGCCACTTGAACATATATTCATAAGTGGAATAAACCAGGCCCACATGTGCAAATATCATATAGTCACCCTAGTATAAGAAATCAAAAGGAGAAATACAAACAGAAATGTACAACAACAACTAAAAGAATTTAGTCAGATAGGGTAAACTGAACTGCATATGTTGCAGGGTACTAATCAGCTTCTCTTCTGGATTGTTAACAATATAAGGTTGCAAATCAAAAATTGGAGAAATGGAAAGGTTGTAAGGTCAGCCAACATTTTAGCCCTCACCTTTCAAGGTCAGTGAAGACTCAAGACATAGGAGAACCTGTAGTGTAACACCATGGAACTCAGTTGTGCCCCAAATTCTGATGAAGGAGATTTTGGATGCACAGAGGAATATGATCAATGATCTACACTGTGCCTAAGGAGAGTTGCACGGAGAAAAAAAAAAAAACTCTCTCAGGCTTTCACAGAGAGCAAACGTGTCAAGCATTTGCAGTGACTCATCCATGTGGCTGACACTTACAAAGGATCTACAAAGTGAGGTACAAGGTTGCAGGATAAACCCTGAGGGGAGTTGACTGACCTCATGAGATACAAAAATTACATTTTTTGTTATATAGGTATTCCTTTATTTCGGTCTTATCCATCCATAATAATAAGCTGAGCTGTAAATGGTTCTAGTCAACAACTTCTTCGGATAGCCCACTATAATTATGGAGTTGTGGACTGTGTTGGATTGTTTCGCTAAACTCAAGTACCTATAATAATTGAATGACAATAGAATGTCCATCTCTGACAGGAGTAAACAAAAAAGGGGATACAAAGGAAGAACCATTCTTTGTTTGTATGAACAGTACACTTAGGATAAATATGCATAATTCTATGAGAAGAAAGATTTGCACTAATAGTGTTTGGACAGGACATCCTGTCTGCTTCTTGTACTCCGGATAATCACTAAAAAGATAACAATTTAAAAAGTTTTAATTATTGAAACTGTGCTATAATTCAGCTTTAATAAAAACGATGGGTATATAGCTACATTCTCTTAATTCATTGATTAGAGGCATCTGCTCTAATAGTGTTTGTAAATAGAGTATCATGTGTGCACCTTGTACAACCAAAAACCACTATGAAAACAATATGTAATATATTAATTATTGAATATATCCAACTAATTAAATTTGATACTGTTTCATTGATATTTGTTCTTCAATAATATAAAGTAAAAAAAAAAAAAATCAATCACAAACTCCCGAAGCTACTCTGAGCCTGTATGCTTTGGGGGAACACCTATACACAAACCATAATACTTCTCAATTGTATCTTTCAGTAACTTCATAGTCAATCAAGTGCTATTTTTATTTGTACTTAAAAGGTTACTTTCCTTGAATTGTATTATACTTTTGGTTTCCAAACAAAAATTGTTTGGAAAATTTTTAAAAAGTTGTCCTCCGACTTACTTTTGTTGCTTATAGAATTTTTCTTCATAATTCCACAATTCTTGTATATTCTTTATTTTTTTATTTTATTTATTTATTTATTTTTTTTGTCTTTTTGAGACAGGGTCTCACTATGCAGTTCAGTCTGGCCTTAAGCTCACTTTGTAGCTCAGGCTGGTCTCGAACTCACAACAATCCTCCTGCCTCAGCCTCCCGAGTGCTGGGATTACAGGCATGCGCCACCATGCCCGGCTTGTATATTCTTTAATTTGTCATCATTTTTGCTTTATGTTCATATTGAAATGTTTCTGATAATTTATCTGTAAGTTCACTGATTCTTTCACAGCAATTTCTTAACTTTGTCTGCTTTTTCCCTTAAATGAAAAAAGAAGTCTGATTGGGACTAGTACTAAGAAAATGTCTTTACTTTGGGTTGAGTATGATTTAGGCCCTGGATCACAGGACTTTGTTGTAAAAATGTTCTGGCCCCATTTTATACAGGCTTTTTCATCTCTTCATCTGCTATAAACAGGAAAGTATCTTCCCTGGCTCTTTATTTTGAGGCTGTGTTGAGTTCTTAGAGGGCCAAGTGACAAATCACTCAGTCTCCCTGAAGACATAGTCACCATGAGTTTCTCACCATCGCAGAAGTCTACAGTTTCTTAGTTCTTAAAAACCACTCTGTTTTCCTACCAGTCTATAAATGCATTAATTTCTGTGACATGTAAAAAACTTCAGCTGAGAATTTCTGGATTTGCCTATATTTCCTGAATTTTGACCTTATCTAATTGACTTCAGTTTTTGATGAATTCAATCAGGTGAAGTGTGTTCTAATATTTCTAATAATTTTCCTGTTCCATAGATGGCAGTAGTAACTTCTAAACAATTAATACTTCAGTGATCTAAATCTTTTAAAATACTTTTTCATTTCTTACATGTAAGGCCTTTATTTCCCAAGTCTAGATCATAATATGATAAAATGTCTTATATTATCACATAATATGTGAAGAAAATATATTTCTTTGCATGTGGTATGACTATCTTATTATCTTCATGATCCAGTGATACAGCTCTACTTATATAATTCACAACCTAGAGTGTCTGAAGTAAAAGGTAGTTAAACTGAGCATCAGATACAAATACTAAGAAATCTATAGAATTAACTGAAGCACTTGACTGAGAGCTGTATTATGCAACTCAGCATGATCATAGCAGTGTTCATTGGGGTGTCCGAGAACACCAATATTTCATGAAAGATTTATATTTAATGAACATAACTATAGTCTGTGATTTAGAGAAATTATTGAGTGGAAGTTTAATTTGAAAATATCATTTTAAATCAATGAACATACTGCTGGACATTTGTTACACAAGTAGATATCCTCCTTTCTTTGGTGGCCTCTTGACTTCCACTTCTAATATCTCTGAAACATTTTGCTTCATCTGAGAAGACATTTTTCTTAGACCGAATGACCCTAATAGCTTCTTATGTCAGTATAATTCAATTATGCAAACAGAAGTCATACTAAGTGTTTGAAATGTGAGATTTTCCTGTAGCATATGCATTAATTATTGATAGAAATGCTAATGTCTAACAAGTCTAACATGGGAAGGACAAGTAACTCAGTCTAACAAAAATGAGTAGTGATGCAAGCATGAAAGTGGTAAATAGAAGCCTTTGTGATTATCTGGAAGATTGTACTATGACAGGTGAGGCAGCTGGAACCCCAAGGGGAAATTCTGGGCTGCATAAGCTTATGGTAGATGTTCCACCCTAGAGAGCAGCTAGGGAAATACTCCTGAAATTGTCAGACTAATTGCACAAATGGAGCAGTGTCTATGATATAGATCATGCATAGTACATTGTCAGTTTTATTGGTTTCTCCTTCAGTTAATTTTTCTTAATATTAGGGTTTTTTACAGTTCTCTCTCTCTCTCTCTTTCTCTCTCTCTCTCTCTCTCTCTCTCTCTCTCTCTCTCTCTCTCTCTCTCTCTCTATTTTAGGAAAGGATCTACAGGTGTTCAGGGCCTCACTACTAGATCACACTCTGTGATTCTCCTGATTACAGCCTCCCAAGTGCTGGGATTACAGGTGTGAGCCACCACACCCAGTTTCAATTGCTGTCTCAGTGCACCCTGGGTAGTGGGGCTGGTATGGCAGACCTGGGATTGAACCCGAGTTCCTCATACCTGCTTGCAGGAGCTTTCATCTGCTGAGCTATTTGGCTGGCCCATGGTTATATCTCAATCTTCTTGCTTACTCCTATTCACTATATTATGCTACCTCAAATATGTTCACTCTTTCAGCCACCTCTCATGAGAATAACTTCCTAAATTGAGTCATATTGAAATATGTAATTGTCAAATTTTTACATCCCTGGGGACCTCAGATTCAATATGCGCAAACTTGAGCTTTGATTACTTTCTTCTTAACCTGGTATTTCTTTCATCTCAATTAAGAACTTCTGTATGTTTCTTCACTTTCCTCACTGATTTTTTTTTAATTTTAATATTACCATTCTAGCCTCCTTGGCAAATGAACGATTCTGAGTTTCATTCCTAGCAGCAAAGAAAGATTATCCATTTTTTTCAAATGGGCCAGTCAGATGGTATCTCAGCCTCTCATTTTTGACCTTGGAGTCTATTCTGTGTATCATCTGTTTCATGACTCGGTTGCTTTGATAGGACTGAAGCATAACCTATAGCTTGTCTTTAGTCAGAATTTCATAAACACTCTTATTTCAAACAATATTGAAGTATTTATGTTTCTCTAAAACACTTTGTTTTTAATTCTTCCTTTCAAATAGTGCAGTTTCAGTTATCATGATTAGATATTTATATCTGCGGCTCCTTTATGTTTTAAATTCTATCCATTTTCAACCTGATATGATTGCACACATCTCTAATTCCACACTTGGGAGAATGAGGCAGGAAGATAGTGAGTTCAAGGCCACTCTGCGCTAAATAGCAGCTTCAAGAATGGCTGGGACTCTAGTGACACCTTTTCTCAAAAGAAAAAATTATAATTGGCAATTTTCAGTTCTCCAGCTAATCTCAACTTGTTGAGGAAGAAAAATACTGAAATAGATACTTTAGGAAAATGTTTTTGATTTCTATTTTATTTTGTGCATATCTTTTACCTTCTGATTTTTGTACGGGTTACTTTCCTACAGTAATTTATATAGCTTTACTATTTTTCCTTAGTCCTGATCAGCATTTCAGAAAATAGCACATCTCCCATTTGTCTTTACGGTCAAGAAATGTTGCTGTTATTGATTTCCACTGTGAATTGACTCACAGAAAAATAACCCCATTTTAAAGGGTTTTAAATTGCCTAATGCTCAGTAGCTCTTTCCTTCTGAGTAAGTTCATTCCCTTATCCCAGTATCCATTGTACCCTTCAGTTTCCATTTTTCTCTTTCAAATTCTCATATTACTGTGACAATATGATGTTTGCACATTCACTGTATTAAAAAAAAACCCTAATGCCACCTTCTCCTGTGGCTCTAGCTGCCACCAGATGGCCGTAGCTTCAGTTTGTTATTACCATGATTTTCTTTGTCCCTTCAGCCTTACTCTGAGAATGTTGCTCTTGCTGCCTTTAATAAATGTTTAGCTTCTTAGCTCTATAATCTCTGACATAATGAGTTACTTACACTACTTTCTCTATGTTCGAAAGACCTACATATTATTTTCTTTGAACATTCACCTAACCTTCAGATATCCTTGTCATATTGTACATTGAAATAGCTAATAGCTTCTTTTCTTTTTTTTTTTTTTTTTTTTTTTTTTTTGTACTAGGGATCAAACTTGGGGTCTTGTGCTTGCCAGGCAGGTGCTTATGCTGCTTAGTTATTTTCCTAGACTTCCAATAGGTTCTTAACTGACTTGTTTTCCTCCAAAGATTGTCTGCTCCACTACGGAAAGTACTACATTTAATTCCTTTTTGTGCTGTGTACATTTAAAAAAATTACTATGCTTTTTGATTTTAACAATTTAAAGTATTATTTAACTTGTTATAGATCACTTAATTCTTTGTTTATTTCAAAATGTATCGAGTCAACACTGAAAGTTTTATTTTTTATTCTCCCCATGTTCTTGTCCAATTTTTCATAAAGTATATTACTCAGTTGTGCAATATTCTTCATTACTCATGTCTGACTTGTTTATCATGTACAGTCAAATTTCCTGTGGAGATATCTTCTGAACATTTCCTTTTTTTGCAAAGATGTAAGTCTATCTATTTATTTATATTAAATGTCCTAATTCTTCTAAGGCTTCTCACAAAAAAAATGTTATGCTCCCTTATGTACTAAGGTACAATTTTATAACACTACTTAAAATATTTAATAACATTTCATATCTATCTGTATCATCATATATTAGCAGAGAAAATATGTCTTTTATTTACTTACCAGCAAGTAATTCCAAAAAATTTGTAAATATTAAGTGGCTTTGTCATTAACAAGTTATCTTTCAATAGATTTAATTTTCTTGAAAGTCAATAATTATTGTCTTTCTTTAGATTTTTCTTTCTTTCTTTTTTCTTCTTTTTCTTTGGGGGGGGGAGCAGGGATCAAACACAGGCCATTGCACTTGTCAGGGATGCACTTATTCTGCTGAGCCATCTCCCCCGCCCCTGGTTAGCTTTTCCATAAATGATAATTGTGCTATAAGTTTTACTTTCTTATTACATATTTAATGAACAATTCAGCAACCTTATGGATAATTGTGACATGTTATAAAAGTGTGATAAATTTTTATGATAAATGGTAAATGAAGTATCCTTCAAGAGCCTGAAAAGTTCTAGAAAGTAGATATTTTAATATAATATTATATTCTTATATACGAAATATATTCTGCCAATTTTGCAGAAAATTGAAAAAGAAAGGGGAAGTCAACAGCTTCTGACATGGCCAGTCCTATGGATAACCACTACTTTTATGGACTACCAGACTACACTGGATCATTTTGATGAATTCACACACCTATAATATTTAAATGACAATGGAATACCCAGCTCTGACAAAACTAAACATAAAAAGGAGATATAAATGGAGGATTGTTTTTTATCTATACATACAAAATATTTAGGATAGATATACAGATACTTTCTTTTAATTCAGTGAGAGGAAAGATTTATTCTAATAGTGTTTGTGGACAGGATATCATGCCTGCATCTTGAATAATGAATAACCACTAAGAAGACAACAATATGCAATATATTAATTACTGAAACTGTTGCACTAATTGGCTTTGAAACTGTCTTGTTGCTATTTGTTTCTCAATAAAATTCATTAGAAAAAGGATTAAAAAAAAAAGGAAAGAGAGTTTTTAATTCATTCCCTTACACATTCAACAATACTACCTATCCCTTATGGGTAACATCTGGAGTTTCTTTTTTTTTTTTTTTTTTTTTTTTGTCTTTTTGAGACAGGGTCTCACTATGCAGTTCAGGCTGGCCTTAAGCTCACTTTGTAGCTCAGGCTGGTCTCGAACTCACAACAATCCTCCTGCCTCAGCCTCCCGAGTGCTGGGATTACAGGCATGCACCACGACGCCCGGCTAACATCTGGAGTTTCTGACTCTTCCTCTGGATATGTTATTTGAATATTGAACAACATATTTAAAAAAAAAAGGATTCAAAAAAAGTCTAGGCTGTGTGCTGTAATTCATACAAATTCCTTCCAGTATAGGGCTGGTCTCCAGGCCATTTCTTTGGCAAAGTTGTGCAGCCTTTGAAAAATTAGGCTTGCTGGGACATTTTGATTCTGTCAGATCACATGGTAAAATAAGATAGCATAAGCCAGGGAATGTAGTCTTCAAGTCTGCCTGTGCCTGTGGGGTGGGAGACTTCCTTCTTACGCTCACGCCTCCATGATGTATTGCCTGAACACATACTCAAAAGAAATCATGACCATGGACTGCTTCTCCTAAAATCGTGAGTCAAAATAATCCTTTGCTCTTCATGCATTATCTCAGAGATGACAAGAATAGAAAATTCCTACTCATTAAATAATTGCTAATCTTTAAAATAAATGCTTTTGATCGAATTGGTATGCCTAAATATAAGTCATGCTTACTGACAAGCAAAAAGGATGGTTCTTTGCCTTTTTTTCAGAACATTTTCCCTTGCCAAATGTGTCCCCTCATCAATATTTATGTTATGGCTGTCATTATGCCATGAATTATGTTAGTAATGTTTATTCAAGCATTAAGAGCCAAATTTCAGTAATGCTGGTCATTTTGAAAACACTGAGCTATTCCAGGGGAGGTTTTATGCTTTATTACTGCTCCTGGTGGAGCTCTGGAAAGCACTCTAACTTCAATTTTAGTGAGATTGGGCTCATTATGCTATAATTGGCACCTGAGGGGAATTATATTGTAGTTAAGTCTTGCCTTCCTTTAGCATCTATCCCAGGCTAGCATAGGACAGCAAGAGGCTTACCAAGATCCTAAACGTTTTGTTCTACCTGGTATCTTTGGACTCCACTGTTCCACATTACATGGTGGGAATTAAATCCAAATCAAGTTGCTACCATTTTCTTTTACTTTGTCCTTTTGGTTTCAAGTGATATTTTTAATTTTTTTATAATTAAAAATTAATCCTTTTCAAAATGATTGAATAAAAGGAAAGAAAGCATTTCTTTTTATCAAGAGAAACTGTAACTGAAAAATTGAAACTGTGAGTACAACTTCTAGAAAGCTGTATAACACCTGGAATGTATATTGGGGGTAGGGGGAGATTCTAGCTTGATTTTCAGAGAAATGTTGGTGGTAAACAAATAATAATATTCCAAACAGAGTTTCAATAAATCACTTAAACGTATGGACTTTTCTAATGTTGCTGTCATGTATTTCTCTCATGTTTTCACTGGACTGCTATTGCCTGAACAAAAGGGAAAGGCCTCTACATCTAAAATTTATATTCTTTTTTATTCTGTTTGCTTGCTGATTTTCCAGCTTTTTTTCTTCATTTTCTTCTATCTTCCCTTCCTTCCTTCCTTCCTTCCTTCCTTCCTTCCTTCCTTCCTTCCTTCCTTCCTTCCTTCCTTTACTTTTCTTCCCTTATTTCAAGAGCATTTTTTTAGTGACTAAGCATATGAATTTAGATGCAATAAATTGTTGTCCTTAGCAAACTTATGCTTTAGAAAAAGGGAAGCAAATGGAAATACTATAAGTATAACACTATACATAGTGCATAGTGTTATAGTATTTCCATTTGCTTCCCTTTTTATATACTTATATAAAACTTGATGTTCAACACAGGCTAAAAAATGACAGACACTCTCTTTCCCAGGTATCTGTGATTTCATTATGCAAGTATTTTTCTCTGTAATAAGAATAATAGCAACAAAATAATAAGAATAAGTGTTCCTCTTAACTGTCCCAAATGAAAAACATATAGCTCACCAAAGATGTACATACACTTCAGCAGTCTGCTAATATTAATACATGTCTAGAATTAGAAGATGACCATCTTGAGCATGTCTTGTAATTAATTATAGAGGCCAAAGGTAACTTCTATTAATCTCATAAGATGCCTCAATGTATTGAAATGTTTATGAAATCTTTTCTTTCCTGATCTGTACATTTGGATATGCTGTCTGTCTCTGTCTCTGTCTCTGTCTCTGTCTCTCTGCCTCTCTCCTCTCTCTCTCTCTCTCTCAAATATAAATTTTTAAGAAAATTATTTAAATTATTGAAAGGCAAAATAGAAAAAGTTTGGTGGTTGACACCAACTTTGGCTGTTACCAAAATAAGTGCACCTGTCCAAAGCTAGGAAATGGATCAAGTACATGTAGGTGGGACTTGGCCCAGCACCTAAAGCAAATGAGCGACCTCACTCCTGAGATGAAGTCCTGTCTGGTTAAGGTTTGTATATAGTTTCATGTGTTACTGACTTCAAAAAGTGTAAATAGAGGACAGTTTTCTTGTGAAAAGAAAAGGGAGGGGAAGAAAAAAAATATATGTATGTGTACACAAGGTAGTTACTATTAGGCCCAGCCAAATGGCTTAGCAGATTAAAGCATCTGCAAGCAGGCCCAGGGTCTGGGAGTTCAATTCCAGGGCTTTCTGTACAGGCCCTGCCCCTAAGGTAAGCTAAGAAGGCAATGGAGACTGGCCATGGTGGTGCACACCTGTAATCCCAGCTTTTGGGAGCCTGTAAACAGGCTGATCACTATGAGTCTGATCTAGTAATGAGACCCTAAACACCCTGTAGACCCTTCCCTAAAAAATATATATATAAAATAAAATAAAAAATTTGTAGGGTAGATATAGAGCTACTTTGTCTAAGTTCAATGAGAAGAAAGGTTTGTAGTAATATTGGTTAGACAAGATATCATGTCTGCATCTTGTCCTCTGCATAACTACTATGAAAACAACAATATGTAATGTATTAATTATTGTAAATGTACTACTTATGTGTTTTGAAACTGTTTTGTTGCTATTTTTCTCATTAAAATGAATACAAATTCTAAAAAAATAATAAATACACCTGTCCAGAGTTATTCTGTTGTGATAAAAATGACTTTCAGATCTCTTATTTAATTATTTCATTCAGAAACTTCTCAAAGAGTCTTCACATTGTTCAGGAGTTTGGCCTTGTTTTAATCTCTTGTCCATTTAATCTTGGACTTCATTTTGTAAGAAAAATCTTAAAGTGTAAAATATAATAGGAAATATAATTTTTATCTTGAATGAAAAGGATTTTAAGGAGTTATATTACTCATTGAAATATTCTTATACTATTTCCTTGATAAATGCCCCTTCACTACATTCTATGAAAATCATGTTCCATGTTACAGTTATTAATTAATTTTTGCTAACAGGCCTTACATGAAGTACAAAATTCAGGTCTGAATTTGACTTTGCATGCCTTCCTAAATAGTGCAGAAAACACTATAGAATTTTTTTTCTCTCTCTTTCTGCTTTATTTATTTATGCCTTTGCACAAACCTTATGTTTTTCAATTCTCAGTAGCCTTTTTTAGGTGTGCAACACAGGGCTGTCAGATGTAGAAAGTGAAAATCATTCCATTACATAAATGAAAAACATTATTGAAACAAAAGCCTATGGATGCTCCCTTAGTTTTCTTAATTTGTAACTGCAAAATATAATTTCAGTAACAATAATTTTAGGTCATGCACATTAATCATTATTGAAAGAAAAACTCAGTATCATAAAAATAAAACAATGCAATAAATAATTTGCTAAAGGTAGTTTTACTGCATTGCCCAGCACCACACAAAATTCTAAATCTGATTTTTTTTTAAATGTAGGAAAACACATTTGCCTTTCTAAATATTTTGCTAAGTGAATTTTATTTGCTGTATTAGACAAGATTGCTCTATATTCTCAAGGGATAACGTGCATGGGGTTGGCCTAACAGTTTTTATTACTAATGATCACCCTTCATAATGATGCATTGTAAATTTTTTGTATGAGGCTGAGGTCTAGTTAGGCCTTTTCTAAATGTTTTAATACTCCGCCTCTTTTAATTGGTACGGTTGAGAACCTATTAGCCTGAAAAATATCTGGGTTTATCACAGGCCTCATATTAATTTTATGAGTGGTTCTTTATCTTAGTTGATTTTTGCTACTCTAACAGAATACTTGAGAGTGGGTAATTTATAATATGTGGAACTTTGTTTGGCTTATTTTGGAGACTCAGAAGTACTGGACTGAGTAGCTGCATCTCATGAGGATCTTTCGGGGATATTGCAATATCGGAGAAAACAGATATTTTTCTCCCCCAAGAGAGGGAGAGAGAGAAAAGAGAGAAGAGAAAAGAAGAGGAGAGGAGAGGAG